>JAPZDY010000024.1:23738080-23755603 GCA_029783645.1 Ctenochaetus hawaiiensis
CTATGATTGGTGGAACTCACGGGAGGCTGGCCAAAATTGCGGAAAAGTGGCGGTGATTGGACAAAATTGCAAGATCGCGCAGAATTCATGGAGATTGGTTGAATTCTCGTCAATTGTTGCGATCGCAACATCGCGAATTCCTGGAGGGACAGCCTCGTGTCACCTGCATGAATGTTTGACCCCAGCGTTCATGCTTCCTGCGCTCTGCCAACACGTGTTTGGTTAAAAAGCTCAGAGTTTTCTGCACAGTTTGAGCAGAAGTTGCTGTGGAAATGTGACAGTTAAGAAGATTGAACAGTGTTTGATTTGTTTTGATGCAGAAATGAAAAGAATTAATACAAGAGAAAAAGAGACAGTGCACTTTGTTTATTTCTGCGGGTTCACAAACAAACTGGAAACTAAACTTCTCTCTCTTGTCTTTATCTCAAAACTTGCAAAGTTGTATTATTATTCATTCTGCTTCATTTCCAGTTTAAAACTTTGATCTTTTTACAACCACAAACTACAACAAACTTACAACTTTTTTTGTTTCACTTTGCAGACTCTGTTTAATCACATTTTGTTTTAATCTCCCAGTTCTTCTCTTCTCATTGGTTTTAGTCTTCTTGCATGCTTGTAAATCAATGCACATTTATATATTGTCATACATGTGAGAAGCTTTACTGTCCAAATGATATAAAAAAACTGTGCTTGGGGTTTTTTCTGTACAGCAAAAGAAAAAACAAAGAAAAATCAGTAATTTAAGGTCATTTCATTCATGCTCTCTCTGGAAAATTTCACTGTTCTGCCTTCAGAAGAAACTAGTTAGAGTGTCAAATTTTCCATGTATTTTCAAGGAACTGATGGTGTTTATTGAGGTACTTCCAGTCAGTCTGCTGTCTGGAATAGAAACAGTTTCCCTCTTCGAGTCTTGTGATTGTCCTAAAATTAGATGCAATAAGATTCGTGCTATGTACCCACGCTGCCACCAATTGTGAGGCAGTGTTGCGGTATTTCCTCTGTGTGCGCTCTTATGTAAGGACGTGAGGAGAAAACCTATTTCTGTTGATATCTGGCCTCAGCTGATAAAACCTCAGTCCACAAATAAATCACAAACTCACATCCTCAGCTGTCTCTCATGTGCTGCGTCGCTGCCGCAGTGTTGCATCGAGGAAATGTTATCAGCTTTTTTTAAAGGGCAGATAGGTGGTTGTTTTCCTTGAGGTTGACACCCGATGCTCGAGTTCTGCCATCAACCAGCCAACAATAACATCATTAAGTTGTCCACCTCTAATGGGCTTAAGATCGGCCTCTGAACAGGATTAAAGCAGCGGTCGTCTTCACAAGGCTGCTGCTGTAAAGTCAGAGGAGGACGCAGCGAAAAACAAAGACTGTTCAGCTCACATCACACCATCACAGACGTCTGCACCGGTCCGAGGGGTCGCCGGTCATCCGTCACGCTTCCAAAGAGACTGTTCTCACCAGAACAAAGAGGCGCTGGCTCTCAGATTGACCCGCGCTCAGGATTTCCTGACATTTTTTATTTTTTTTATTCGCGATTGTTTTTAATGCTGACAAAGTAACGCGCTGTTTGTTGCTGCTGGATGGTTATTTGTGAGGAGAGTCTGACCTTGCACACACACACACACACACACACACACACACACACACACACATAGTTTGGTGTCCATAGGAACAATGTCCATATGTCAGTGAGCAAATGCAGGAAGTTGTGTGTCCTTCAGTGAGGTGACACAAAGAGTGAGGATGTAGAGGTGGAGGTGGTGGACGGGTGTTCAGCGTATCTGACTTCCATGCAGGAGACTGGAGATGCATGACACAGTTAAGAGGCAACACAGTCAGTTTTTTGGAAACATATTTGTGTCCATCAGGTAAATTTTCTCTTTTATTTCTTGCTTTTGTCTCCTCTTTAGCTTCTAAAAGCTCCACTTTGTTCACCAGCTGCTCTCTGACTGTCTGTCTGCTGTTCGCTGCTGAGCAGATAGTGATTTGTGATTTTTAGAGATTTTCCTCTGAAAGCAGCTGCCAGCCGTGGCCAAAAAAGGACACTTTAACAGTGAGAGCTGTGGTCCAGGCAGATAAACAGTGGACTGAAACTCACTTTAGAGCTGCAGAAAACAAAGGAGAGCCACCAAATCATCTCCCTTACACACTGTCACGTTGTTTTAACAATCTGTTATTATAAAAAACACTGATTTAAGCCTTTTCTGGATTTAACAATAAAGGTACAAATGCTCAGAAAAGACTCTTTCACTGAGATTTCAACCATTAACAGACTTCAAGTTTGTTGTTTTGCTTATTTGACGCTCTGGATCGAATGTAAGCTACATTTCTGGACTTGTGTTTCTTACAAACCAACATTAAGAGAGAAACGTTGCAGCCGTGCAGCTTCTTGGTTTTAAATATGTTAATATATTTTATTCTTTGATCCAGCACTTCTCTTTTTTTTAAAACATAAAAGCAACATAAAACTGACACTGAAAGTAAAAAAAGGCGTTGCTCATTTTTGTTGTGACTGAGCCTTTTGCACAAACTCTGGGCCGGAGTTGAAAGGTGCTGTCAGAGCGCCTTAAAGCCGTCTTTTCCGCTCTGCGACCTCACTAACAAACCCGCCTGCATTATAACTCCAGACAACTTAATCCAGCTCCTGCTTGACAAACTGCAGAGCGGCTGACGGCACCAACAAGCTCTCAGCTCTCCGGTTTGTTCTCTGATCTTCAAATTCAGAGCCTGTCATGAGTCAGGCGGCAGGAACTGAGACTCTTCACTGCTTAACTGCTTTAGCAAGATGCTCTGCAACTTACCCACCGTGATGGCAGGAATTCCAACCTTTTGTACCAACTGGATGGATGATTATTCACTTCAAGAGCCTCTATTCATAAACTAATTTGTGTGAAAACAGTCTAAAGTGATGCAGCATTGCAGACAGGAAGCAGACTTGTTCGTGCTTTGATTTGGCCTCTTAAATATCATTTTGACTCGGTTGTTATTTCGGTGCACAGCACAAAACACTCCGATCAGATCTGAGGCCTGTGTGTGTGTGTGTGTGTGTGTGTGTTCAGGTGAATTGGTGTGACTGTGACGGTGTAAACACTCAGGCTGCATGTGTCACTGTGTGTATTTGTGTATCTGTGATGTCGATCTGTGCAGCAACAATCAAACAAACAAACCTGACAGCCTTCATAAGACTGACTGACTTGTCATTTGTGTTTCCTTCAAGCTGAAGTAGAATTTTCACACATGAATTTTTTTCATCGTCACACCACATTCAACCAACAACAACCTTAAATAGTTTCCAGCAGATTTTGATGGAAAAAAAGTTCTTGATTAATTATGTAAAAATATAATTAAAAGACCAATTTGAAACAGTCTGCTTTAAAACAGATGAAACAGTGGAAGATTTTTTTAGTTTCATTCACAGCACTGCTGCCTTTTTGCTGTCTTTTCCTGCCCACGTCTCTAAAGCTGTGACACATTCAGCAGTTCAACATGAATTTTTTGAATGTGTGGCTTCTCTAGTTTCACTGCTTTGAACCCATTTGTAGAAGGGTGAGGGTCCCTGCTGATTGGGGCGATCCTCCGGCGTGTGGAGGCCTGCAGATGTGAGACTGATCTATAATAAGACTGGGCTGCAAGGCATTTCAAATCTTCACCTCCTCCTCCTCCTCTGCCATCCCTCCATTCCTCTGCCCCGTCCAGGGAGTGCCACCTCCTCCACCTGCTGCGATCCGTCTGTCACACAGAGCTGCTGCAGCTCGAAGCTGCTGTCAGGTGCAAACCTCCACCGGGCGAACTGTAGCTCACGTCAAAATGTTTAATTAACCTGAAATGTTAGGTTTTCCTCCAGAGGTGTGGCAACAATTTACAAACCCAGACTTCAGCAAACTCTAAATACAAAAAAATAATCTTTTGTGAGAGAAAACTGCCTCTACAATGACTAACAGGATTACTTTTTGGATGTAGGAACTTTAGAGATAACGACTGCACATTAACACTCTGTTGTGTCTGCATTAAGCTGATGAAACACAACAGAAACACCTGCTCACTTCAGCTCTGCCCGCCACTTTTCAGGCCATTAGCACGGCACTGTAGTGTTTGCACCTGTTGCTGATTCAAAGTCACTCAGCATAAAAGTAACAGCTATGAAGCCTTCATCAAAACACGGAACATCTGTCTGACGAGAATGTGACAAAACTGGATTTACTCGCCAAATCAAATGTGTTTGAAGAAGTGAACTACCTGCATTATATTTTCATTATGTGGCTTATAAAAGACATATAATAAGAAGTAAAAACCAATAAAAACATCTGGATCTGGAGATTGCAGACAGATGTTGTTTAGTCATTGTAAACATCAAACCTCCACAGAATGATTGATTATATTGATGACTGTAGACTCAACAAGGGATCATCTCTGTTTTTTTGACTAAACCTCGTTATCACTGCAGCAGCAGCAGAGTCAGTGATCTATCAGAGGCTCATGTGTCTCCATTCTCATCACTTTTAAGTGTTTGACTTCATGTGTCAATGTTTTTCTCTGTGAGACTTTTCCTTTTATGCCTTTTCTGCTCCTGTGAGACGCTGCCTGACTGTAATCCTGTGACCTCGCAGACACCAGACACCTTCAACCCACCCAAACAGGCACGACATCCACGCTGACACTCTACACGTCCAAAGCACACACACACACACACACACAAATTCAAACCAGCACACACAAATTCACACACGCACACACACAGATCAGCTGAGGCAGTTTAAAAAAGCCATCAGATGAAGGCAGGACTGTATGGAACTACTGGAAAAAATCACCACACAGTTTTACTATCTGCAGTCATAAATTCCTCTGTGTGAACTTTAATGACCTAAAAACTGAGGTCACCTGCTGCAGAACATGTTCCTCACACACCATGACATGGTTGGCTTTAAGGAAGAACTACAGGCTATTACAGCATGAGCAGCCAGGGGGCGCGCTGCCTCTTAAACTTGTTCTATTTGCTCTGATTTGCTCAGTGGGCAACTGAACTGTGTGCAATGCATTCTGGTACATGCAGTTTCTCACGTTGAAAAGTTTAAACTTCTTATAAGTGCAGGTCTTTGCAGCAGCTTTCTGTGTTTACTGACTCTTACTGACAGTTCAGTATTTGGCTTCTGGCATGAGGGACGACGTTTGGACGACTCTCTGAGGGGGGCTCCTGTTTTCATGGTGCCCCACCCTGGATATCACTGTCCAACACAGCTGCTAATGTGAGTGAGGCACTAATGAGCCAAACTTAAACTTAGATCATCTGAGAAAAAAAAAATGGCTGTAATGTTTACAAAGCATCATTAGTTTCATTACAGTTTCATAGCAAAGATACAAAGTGTGTGTCACATATGCTCTTATTACTCATAACACCTTGATAACATCCTTGATTTAAAGTTACAAAATTAAAAGTTGCTGTACAAATCATAGCTAGAAATGTTAAATACAATACAAATAAGTACAAACTTTATTTAAAAAAACAAATTTATTCCAGATAAAGCCTGTAAAAACAGCTGGTTGTGTGAAGCTCCAGCTGTTTGTCCTCCTCAGCTGGATCACTGTGGAGAACATACAGTTTGAACAGCAGCGTCATGAGCTCCACTGTGTCCTTTCCTTCTGACTTCTTCAGTCCTGAACTTGATTGATGAGCAGTGACGAGCTGTCAGCTCTGATGTGCTGCAGGCTGCAGGTATGTGACGGGAATGTTTCACTCCGACCGTTCAGACAGCTTATGTTCCCATGTTCCCCGTCACTGTTCTGGCTTTTAAATTAAAAAAAAAACTTCTGCAGCAAAGAAAGCTGCAGAGAGGAGGAAGTTTGATTGAGTGACGCTGCCACTGTTGGAATTTTCTATTAATTTCTGCTCCTGAGTACCAAATTTATTAGTATTTGTAGAATTTATATATTTTGGGGAGTTTTTATAACGATCTCACGTCTGTCATTGAAGTTTTTGTGTTGCCTCTGGTTATCTAAAAGCGTCTGAGCAGAGAGTTTGGATGGTTTGGATGGTTTGGATGATTTGGGCTCATGTAGCAGCGTAGTCGGAGCAAAGGTCCGACCAAGACTACGGAAAGAATCTCAGGATCGCCGTCCCAGAAGCCTCAGACTGATAACCATGTCACTATAGCAGACGCATACACTCCATATGCACGAGTCTGACACGGACACTTGATGCTACACTTTTTAAACTGGTGCTAATATAATGCCACATGATACAGCCTTGTTTTGATGGCATGTGTGTGACGGCTGGTGTTATGTTATTAAAGAGAGTTCTTTGTGTATTAAATGTCCACTGACACAAAATTTAATTAAACTGTTACGTGAAATAAGCACTTCTGGAGTATATTTGCACACATGTAGTAAGAAATCATGATGCATTTGAAATTAACAGAAGTGGAAGTTAAAATGTTTCAGTAAAAATCATTATTGGACGTTTATCAATCACTCTGTATGTTTAAATACTCAAAAAGCTTCAGATACAATAAATTATTTTTGATTAAGGGATTTGTCGTGGAGAAAAGAAATCACAGATGAAGACAAAATAGTGCCACATTGTGAAAAACACAGTGTTAAGGATAAATCAGTAAACGATCCACCTCTGGTTCATTGAACTCATCATGGGATTCACTTTGAGGAACACAGTTATTTATTTGTTTTTCTCTTCACCTTGTTTCTGTCCTTATTTAAGATGTTAGTGTGATTTTATGCTGTTGAGGTCTCTTCAGGACAGTCGGGTGAATTTATCTGGTTCAGGAAATTGTTTTCCATCCTTTTTTCATGCTGCAATCAAGACTGTCATTTACAGAATAATGAGAAAACTAAGAATAAATGCACTTCACTGCAGGTTCCTCTCAAATGAGGTGAATGAGCGTCGAGCTGCTACAAGAACTGAAATAACCAGAGTTTTGTTTCTATTTCAGACTCTGACAGAGACCAAGAGGACAGCCATGTTTTCAGCCAGACCAGAGATCCAGCCGTAAGTGAACACAGGCCTCCTTCAGTTCATGCAGATACACAAACCAGCGAGGTAACTTGGTGATATGAAGGGACATCAAAGTGAGCAGGTAGACAGGCAGGTAGACAGGCAGGTAGAGCTGCAAATTAGCTTTGATTGTGACTGAAAATCACACACATGTTGCTCAGTGTGTGTGTTCTTCTATTCAACATGAGTGTTTGTATGTACTGTGAACCAGCTAGGAGGATTATTACAAGTATTTTTTTATAGATTTTAACAAATAAACAGATTTTTCCTTCAAAAACAAGGGAAGAGGAAATTCATTTGAATTCATTCACAACAAAAACATTCCACTGTGCAGTCAGGGGAATAAAAAACACACAATATGACTAAAAACATGCAGTAATAATAACACTAAAAGCCCTGGAGGATTTATACTCAGATAAAGTTTCATAAACAGTTAATCAGGAGACAAATACCACATTTGCCTTCCACTTTTCCAGTGATGATATCTGCATTTCAAGTTAGGAAGGAACACTGAAAGTTTAAATAAATTATTGACAGAAAAACAAACAAGTCTGTCATTCATGCAGATGATTGTGATGAGTTTTGCTTCCTCAGAGATAAAAGCCATGCTCTCATGTTTTAAAGTTTCTGCTCTCCACTGAAGTTTACTCGCCAGTAATTTTATTTCACTGTATTTTGTGGGATTTCATGACTTCATCTTGAAGTGGACTGGTAGGAGCTGCATATGGTCACCATCCAGAGCTCCTCAGAGTACAACAAGCCCACAGCTTGTATTTCCTTTTTATACTCCTGCAGAGAAAGCTGAGTCTCACTGTAACATATATTCAGTCCTGGGAGCCTGGAGCTTCCCATTACAGCAGCTTTTCTTCAGATGAGGAGCTCCAGTGGAGCAGTGGAGGGCTGAGAGCCAACAGCGTCAGTGGTTGTTGAAATAAAAATTCACATCCTGTTCACATGTTCTGTAGATTTTCCAACACCAATCTCCCAGAAGCTGCAGCACGAAGCTGCTGTGGTGCTTAAAATTATCTTGGTCGTTGAGTTTAAGGGTGAAACCTCAATGAAAACCACCGTTTGCCCAAACTTTTTAAATTAAAATGGACTAAACACTTTCTTTTTGCTGTGCCGGCAGGTAAAAGACAAGAGGCGGTCGCCCCCCTCTAACAGATCCCCCTCTGCCCAACAACGCAACCCTCACCACAGCGGCTCCACCGACGAACAGGAGAGCCCCGAGAGAGTGGTGAGACACACACACACACTGTAACACACTCATAAACCTACCTGCATTAAAACACTGGGCCCACTAGGAAACACAAACAGACACACACGAGGGAAATAATTACTACGTGCATGAACCTCTGGGGATCTTCAGAGTCTGTGCTCAGATTCAGGATGAAAAAACAAAATAACATTCTGAGATTTAATGGGTTTTTATAAAAGAAAAGAAATAATACAGGGGTTGTTTTCCTCGTTAGCTGCATTAAAAATCAGTTTAGTTTTGGTTTTTGCCTCGGCGTGTAAATAAAGCAGAAGAAAACTAAATTATTATTGCAGTTTGTGTTTGGAACTAATTAGCAAATTTTAGCATGTGAAAATGCTAAACTTAGGCAGTAAACATGATAAACATGATACCTGCTAAACCTTAGCATGTAACAGTAGCATTGTGACCATGGATTTTAAAGTAGTATGTTGAAATTAGCATTTAGCTCCAAACACTGTGGCTCGGTGTGACCTCATAGCTGGTTGTTGAACTTGGTGCTGAGGGATTTTCAGGTTTTTTACTAAACCGTAAGAATTAAAAAGCTGAATAATTGTGCTAATCCTGAAGGAACAATGTGGTCAAGTAATTTTATAAAAAAAACAAACAAACAAACGAAAAAAAATGTTATCCTAGTTTAACATCGGATGATGGGATCGATGACACTCTCATGTCTGTCCAGTTAATATAAGCTACAGCAGCTTAGCTTAGCTGCTCTGTTAGGAACATTTGTGAGCATCATGCTAAGCTAAGCTAACATGCTACTGGCTGCAGCTCTCTGATATCAATCTCTCATCTAACTCAAGACAAAATAGAAAAAAAATACAGTTTCCCAAAAATTTAAAACTATTTCAATTTAACCCTTTAGTTCATCATGAAAAAATCATAAATTTGCCTCAAGAGTCTTTATAGTCAATATCCCACCCTCTATTTTGAGACCTTCAAGTCAAACAAATCTTAACTAACCCTAAAGCTCCAATCTCAAACAGAAAATGTAGAAATTTTTATGAACTAAATTATTCTTGGGGTGTATTTAGAAAGGGGAACGCATCATTGTCACTGACCTCGTGACCCCCGCAGACCTCAGGTCCATACAAACTGGATCACAAAGGTCCAGGCTCAGTCTGCTGCGCTTATTGTCCACCACATAAACAACCTTTCACATTCTCCCAGCTCAGCACAGATGCCAGTCGTGGCCTTTTCACGCCGCAGCAGGTGACCAACAGCTGCTGGACGCAAAGTCAACCACAACACAAAAAAAACAAAAACAAAACCTGAATGTGGCAGATCTGAAACCAGCCGCAGGTGTCAGGAACTCAAAGCAGCTGTAAACACTTTGACCCACATTCATGGATTAAAAGTAGCACGTTAGCACTTTAAGAGTTTTTGTTGAAACCGAGCGCAGCTTTCTGCTTGTCGTGAGACAGTGACACCTGCTGGTTGTAAATAAAAATGCCTGCACTGCCCACAGGCATGTTGTTACAAAAATAATTCTATTTATAGAAATGATTGTAATTCCAAGTAGTACTGATTGCATATCTTTAAAAGCTAATAGTTACCACAATAAACTTTATTTATACAGCATCGTTTGTACACAAAGTGCAGCTCAGTCTATTATAAAATTAACAATTGGTAAGAATTAAAATAAATGTGGGTAAAATGATAATAAACAATTAAGAACACAAAATAAGCTTAAATTAAAATAATTAAAGCAATAACTAAGAGTACAAAACAACAACAGCAAGTTAATTATCATAAATATAAGAGCTTCGCAGACCATCTCACCCTGCGCTCTCTGTGTCGTCTGCAGGTGCAGAAGGAGAAGCTCCATGCTGAGCTGAAACAGGTGTTGAGTCAGAAGAGAAGTCATCTGAGAGAGTCGACCTGCCAACTGGCCCAACCAGAGATGGACTCAGAGCCCACAGACGAACAGACGGTCAGCAGGAGTCCGAACGACTGTTCATGTCACTTTCGGACTGAAATATTGATCTTTTTTTTTCTTTTGTGGTATGAGTGGTTGATTGGTACCTGGAGAGTTTTTTTACAGCCATAAATGGATGGATGATTGTGTGCTTTCCTTAGAGTCAAGTTATTACAAGTTATTTCAAGTTATTTTGTCCAAGAATTACTGTCCAATAAGAATTATAGTCCAAGAGTAGAGTGACCTTTTCTCCATGGCAGCATGATGGATAAGATGGATACAGAAGTAAAGCGTGAAGTGACAAATAAACTGCTCAGCAAATTCTGCATTCACACAAGCAAGTAAATGTGAAATATGGCTGAAACCCAACTTCTAATTTATCCAGCAAAGAAAACAACAGAAATAAAAGACAGAGGCACATTCAGGTTTTTTATATGATGCATGTGCTCAAAGCTGCATAACACAGCTTTGCACACTGTTGGTCCAAAATGGTGTTGGTAGGTAACAATTTCTAGTTTGTAGACTTCAGCATCCACAGAGCCACTGTTTAATTTTTGTCTATAAGGCTTTGTTAATAACCTACACTGTTCCAACTGATTTAAATCAGACCTCTCTGTCTGTGATGCAGTGATATAAAAGATATTTAAAGCTGACTGTGTGTGTTTTAGAGTGGGGAGGAAGCCACCGAGTCGGTGGAAATCGTGGTGGAGACGGAGGCGGAGGCTGGAGCCAGCGGCTACAGTGTGACTGGCGGAGGACAGCGAGGGATCTTTGTTAAAGACGTCCTCAAAGACTCACCAGCTGCTAAACATCTCAGTCTACAGGAAGGTACCTGCGGTCACATCTGATTCATTTAGGGAGCATGTTCAGCAAAAATACTCAGTGATTTAAAATGAACACAATCCAAACAAGAAATAAAATGAAATATGTAAACTACAAACTCTGAGCCATGGTGAGTGTGTGTCCTGGGTTTGTCGACCAGTATGATTGCTTAAACTTTTAATGTAGGAATGTTCTTCATTCGGTAATATTTTCAACCATAAAAAAGAAAAATATGACATAATTTTCCAGAATTATACTCTTGAAGGGTGTGCATGTCATTAAAAAAAACCTTAAAATTGTTCATTAAAAACTGGTTTATACATTTAAAAAAACCTCAAAGCTGTTGGATTGGAAAAAACAAGTTCTATCATAACTCAGGTAGAGGCGAAAGTGGGTAGTAGGACATACAGTAAGTCATGCTGTTACCAATTATAAGATAACATCACTCTTAATGATCAATACATATTGATATCAATTCAAATTACACTGATTAATAGTCTACTATTAAATTATGCACTGCAGTTCCTCACTGTGACCACAGGAGGGCAGTGAACATGCATTAAGTGAAACTGCTCTAAACCTGCATTCTTTCAAATGGCCATTAGGGGTGACATCACCGCCTGCAAATTGGAGTCCTTCGCTTACAAAAAAAAATGATCCTACTTTTTACTTGATTTGTTACTTCAATAAACATTTTCCCGCAGAACGAAAAAGACGATAAAGGAGTGTGCATTTTAGTACATGCCTCGCTGCTGGTTATCAAGTCAATATTACAGCATGCCCTCAGGTTCTTAGTCAGATCCAATCAGGATAAAGGAGAATCTTCTCCAGCACCAACCTCTCATCCACAAATGGTTACTTTTGGCTTCATAATACCAAGATGGTTGGTCATAATGCAAAACTCGAGGCTTCAAAGTGAGAGTCGATGAACCAGTGGGTGACGTCACTGTGCATATGTAAGGGGGAGTTTGATTGGGCATTTCGAAGACCACCAGGCAGTGTTTGATTGTCATTCTGATGAGATTGCTGTTTGATTGCCAGTTATTGATTGCTGTCGGGATGTCAAGACCATTTTAACCAATATCACATTTTAGCAGTTTTATATATAGATGTGTGTTCACTTTCTGTGCTTCACTTGGGAAAGACCATCTCTGGTCAGTGTCAGTCTCATCTATGTAACATGAAAGAAGTTCGGACAAAACAGCAATATGTCACTATGCGAGTAGACTTTTTGGGAAGTACCATAATTGGTTCCATTTAATTATAACTTTTACTTTAATCACCTCTACTTAAAGAGTAACTTCCCTGAAAAGTCATGTTTTGCTGCACCTGTTGCACATCTGATCACATCCAGCAGTTGGTTGTGGCCAGAAGTGCGTTTTGCTGCACCTGTAACCACACCCAACAATGATGTCAAAGGTTCCTGGAGTACACCTGTACTTGACTGCAGCAAGGTGAGAAGTTGAACCACTGATAACCAGCAAAGACGATCTCAATCTCTTCTCAGACAGAGCACGCAATGAGCACAAGCCACCCAATACATGTTACTGTGAAGTTGTGCTGTTATTAGTGCTGTTATCAGTGCTGTTATCAGTGCTGTTATTAGTGCTGTTATCAGTGCTGTTATCAGTGCTGTTATCAGTGCTGTGCTTCAGTACAGTTTTGGCTACTCTGTTCACCTGTGGATGCAGGAAACTTTGGCACAACCATGATGTTTATTTGGTACCACAAAGATGTAAAAACTCAATTTTTTACCCTAACTTCGGAGAGGTGGGAAATGTAAAAAATGACTTTGACAGCTTTTTCTAACACTGTACTCATTCATTTATTATGCTCTCTGTGTGTAGGTGACCAGCTGCTGAGTGCTAAGGTCTACTTTGACAACGTGAAGTATGAAGACGCTCTGAAGATCCTTCAGTGTGCAGAGCCATATAAGGTCAGCTTCATGCTGAAGAGGACCATCCCTGGAGCAGAGGTCAGCATCCGACCTCGAGTTCCCAGTGTGGAGGTCAAAGGTCCCAAAGCCAAGATGGCCAAAATGGTATTCACTAATGTTCTGTGTTTTAATATTGTTTGCAGTCTTTCAATTAAATCAAACTTTAAGTTTGCTACAGGCCCAAAGACTTTAACAAGCTTTGTTGCAATTTTTAAACTTCTAATTAAGTTCTGGGTTCAATGTTCATAAATAATATTAACAATTAAATCTGTCTTTTGGAACCAACAGCATTAGAAGTCAGTATTTCCCATACATTTTCAGTAATTAAATCATTCGACCTACATAAAAACAACACTGGTCTCATAGTTAATTTGCAGGCCCTTAAATGTCATTAATGTGTATTTGTGTGTATTTTAGAGTGTTAAGGGCACCAAGCCATTTAAAGTCAAGAAGAAGAGAGGTGGTCGTTTTGGTCTGAAGAGGCTGAAGGAGAAGCGCAGAGAGGAGCTGGTGATAGAGGGAACTCCCCCAAGGCTGGAGATGAGTGATGTGGATGTGGAGTTTTCTCTCCCGAAGTTCAAACAGAGCAGGAGAGTGAAGGTCGAAGGAGGAGGAGCCGGAGGAGCAGTAGCCGTGGGGAAGACAAAGAGAAGGATCAGGTTGGTCCTGATTATGTAATTTGTGTGTTTGCTGTTAAAATGGTCACAATCATCTGTCATACTGACTGAAGAGCATGTGAGACTTCCTGAAGAACATTATGATGGTAGGTCCACAGAATAATGTGGTACAATGCTGTCACTGACTCATTTATGTTAAATGATTACTTGAAAAGTGTGTTTTTTTAAATAATTACAATATATCACACTGTGTTTGCCATCTTCTCCTTTTATTTCTTCACACGGTGCTTCCAGGTTTCCCCGTATCAAAACAAAGGCTTATGCTGGAGCAGAGACAGGAGGAAAGGTGGAAACAAAACAACTGGAGGGACAGGTGGATATCTCTCCATCTGAGATGCCTGGAGCTAAAGTGAAAACCAAAGGAAAAGGACACAAGTTTGGAATTTCATTTCCTAAGAGCAAACACACAAAGTCAAGCTCAGCTTTGGAAACTGGATCTGTGGAGCTGAAGCCTCCAGGTGTGAACATCCAGCCACCATCAGTGGAGTTTAGTTTGTCTGATAAAGGCATGGATGTGGGAAAGGGAGGGGTAAAGATCGACACACCTGATGTAGAGTTTGCACTTCCCTCAGGAAAAGCTGAGGTATCTTTGCCTGCTGTGAAGGGAAAAGCAGAAATCAAAGGGCCTAAAACTGACATCAAGGGAGGAGTTTCTGCAGAGGGAGCTGCAGGAAAAGTAGATGTAGACGTTGGCAAAGGAGACGCAAAGCTAAGAATGCCAAAATTGAAACTACCCAAAGTTAGACTCTCACGTCATTCTGATGAGATAGATGGTGACATCAAGGTAAAAGCCAAAGGGATGAAAGTGCCTGATGCAGACGTAACACCTCCAAAGGTAGAAATCAAAGGAGGTAGTGAGATTGGTCTTCCAGGAGCAAATATCACTCAACCAAAGATTGAAGGTGATCTCTCAGGAAAAGCTGCATCTATTCAAATGCCTTCTGTTGACATTTCCTTGCCAAAAGTAAAGGGGAAGTCTGATGCCGATGTTACACTCCCAGAGATTGAAGGACCTGGGAAGATGGCAATCAAAATGCCTGACATTGACATCTCCGTGCCTGGTATTGATTTGGATTTGGACCCCGGATGCAGAATTCCCGATGAAGTAGAGGGAACTTTTAAAGGACCCAAAATTTCCATGCCAAAGGTTGATATCTCATTACCAAAGATGGAGTCACCCAATGTGGATATTAAAGGTCCAGAAGGGGGAGGGAAATTCAGCCTACCTACCGTGGACATCTCTCTCCAAAAGGAGGGTGGAGATGTAGGTATGGACCATTATGTTGGTGGAGATGGAAAGTTCAAAATGCCTGATTTTGATGTAGCTTTCCCAAAGCTTAAGTCACCCAAAGGAGAGGTAAATATAGAAGGTCAAGAGGTGGAAGGGGGCTTTAAGTTACCCAAAGTAGCACTGACCCTTCCAAAAGGAAGTGCTGGAGCGACTGATACTGAAGGAGGAGGAAAATTTCAGTTACCTTCGTTTGACATCTCCCTTCCTAAAGGCCCTGAAGTAAAAGGTGGTAAATTTGAAATGCCCACACTGGATATTTCTTTACCAAAAGGCAAAATTGAAGGAGACATTGAAGTAGAAGGGAGTACTGGGAAGGGAGGAAAATTCAAAATGCCTACCTTTGATGTTTCTCAACCAAAGGTGAAACAACCAGAGATTGTTTTGGAGGGACCTGAAGTCAAAGGTGGAAAGATCAAGACTCCTACTGTCGATATATCTGTTCCTAAAGGAAACATAGAGGGAGATATAAACATTGATGGTAGTAAAGTTAAAGGAGGCAAGTTAAACATGCCCTCTGTAGACATTTCTCTTCCAAAAATGAAGCTTCCTGAAGGAGAGGTGAAGTTAGATTGCCATCCAAATATTGATGTTTCACTTCCCAAGGCAAACATAGAGGGCAACATGGAGCTCGAAGGCAGTGGCGGTAGTAGTGCCAAGTTTAAGATGCCAACTTTCGACATCTCGCTTCCAAAAATGAAAACAAAGGAGGGAGCGGTTGATATCGAAGGACCTGAGGTCAAAGGACAAGCAAAAATCGACATGCCATCACTTGACATCTCTCTTCCTGGTGTGAAGTCACCAGGTGCGGAGGTTAAGATTGAAGGTCCTGAAGCCAAAGGAGGGAAGTCCCTGATGCCTTCATTAGACGTGTCACTACCACAGATCAAATCACAGGGAGGTGACATCAACCTTGAAGGTCCCGAGTTTAAGGTCAAGACACCAGAGGCAGATTTAGATATTAATGGAAGTAAGATGAAAGGAGGGAAAATCAACATGCCTACAGTTAATATCTCAACTCCAAAAGGAAAAGCAGAGGGTAAGATAGATGTTGAAGGACCCACAGGAAAGGGAGGCAAGTTTAAAGCACCTACATTTGATGTATCACTACCAAAGATGAAGATGCCTGAAGGAAGCATCAGCTTTAAGGGACCCTCAATTGATAGCTCCCTTCCAAAGGGGAAAGTAGAAGGTGACATACAGTTTCAAGGTAAAGGTGGGCATTTTCAGATGCCTTCCTTTGACGTTTCTCTCCCTAAGATAAAATCAAAACAAGGTGACATCAGCATCGAGGGACGAGACATCAAAGGTGGAGAAATTAGAATGCCAACTATTGACATATCACCCCCTCAAGGAACAACAGAAGGTGATATTACTGTCGACGGTGAAGGAAGAGGAGGTGAGTTCGGCCTGCCTTCTGTAGATGTCGCCCTCCCTGCAGTAAAATTTCCTGAAGGAGACGTGAACTTTCAGGGGCCCAAAGTTAAAGGTGGGAAATTTGAAATGCCTAAAATTGACCTCTCACTTCCAAAAGGAAAAGGGAGAAAAGGAGACATTGACATTGACATTCACACAGGAAAAGATGGAGATATTGAAATACCATCCCATGATATCAAACTCCCTTCAGGAAAAGTCAAAGGTGACATTGATGTTAAAGGTCCTTCCCTAGGGGCAGGTAAATTCAAAATGCCCAAATTTGACATCTCTCTCCCAAAGACGGAACCTCCTGAAGGCAATGTTAAATTTACAGGACCAGAGATGAAGGGAAAAATGGTAATCCCCTCCACTGATATTTCACTTCCAAAGGGAAATATAGAGGGAGATGTTGACATTGAAGGACATGGCGGTAAAGGGGGCAGGTTTCACATGCCTTCTTTTGATATCAATCTTCCCAAAATAAAAGCAAAGGGTGTTGATGTCGATATTGAAGGTCCTGAGGTTCAGGGAGGAAGTTTAAAAATGCCATCACTTGATGTTTCAGCACCCAAAATAAAATGTCCAGAGTTGGATGTCAGCCTTGAGGGTCCAGATGTTAAAGGGGGACATTTCAACATGCCAGCTGTTGACATTTCACTTCCAAAAGCAAAAGGTGAAGTAGGCATTGATGTCAAGGGTCCTGAGGGAAAAGGGGGAACAATGAAAATGCCTAAATTTGACCTTTCATTACCAAAAGGAAATTTTCCAGAGGGTGATGTAAAATTAAAAGGGCCTGACATCAAGTGCAAGAGGATTGAGATGCCAGACATTGATATCTCACCTCCCAAAGGAAAGGTAAAGGGAGATGTTGGCATTGAAGGACATATGGGTAAAGGAGGAAAGTTCCACATGCCCTCGGTTGACTTCTCTCTTCCAAAAATAAAAACTAAAGCACCAGAGGTAAAGATCGAATGTCCTGAATTAAAGGCTGGAAAAATAACCATGCCCGACACTGACCTTTCTCTCCCAAAAGGAAAAATTGAGGGTGACCTTGATATTGAAGGACCAGATGTAAAAGGAGGCAAACTCAAAATGCCCAAATTTGACGTTTCACTTCCAAAAATTAACTTGCCAGAGGCAAATGTGGAAATGCCTACACTTGACATCTCACTCCCTAAAGGAAAGGTAAAGGGGGATGTTGA
>JAPZDY010000024.1:23816900-23831284 GCA_029783645.1 Ctenochaetus hawaiiensis
TAATAATTATCTGCTTTTAACAGTTCGTTTAACAGTTTCTTGGATTTGTCCTTAGTAATATGAGGAATAATGAGGAATATATTTAGATTGAGAAACAGTAATACCACAGAAGACAAAATAAATAGTATTAAAATGCTGATGTGATAAGCAACACATAACTTTGATCAAACCTGTGGAGAAACAAGTATCACTCAACACTAAATTAATATACTGAAATAACAACTATTACAAATAAAAACTTCTCAGGAGAATCTGGGAGTTTGCTTTTCTCGGTTTTACTCACTAGACTGTTCTTTTCATCGGCCATCTCTTTGGTCTCTAGCAAAATGTGGTACCATTAATAATTTGTCTTGGTTTGATTAAATAAAAAAAATTAAAGCTGCAGGCAAATGCTTAGACATAGATAAAGAACCATGAAAGTTTAAATATACAGTGTTTAAGATTTTGGATGATCCATTATGGTGTGATTTCACTAATTGAAAACAATTACTACACATATAAACTGTGTTTTTGTCACCTTTACAATGTGCCATTCATACAAACAGAGCAAGAGTGCCCTCTTTCATAAAGTCCATCATGTTTCTACAATAGCCCAGACCGACAAACTAAACACCAGATCCAGAGGACCAGTCTACACACTTGGTAGGCAAAGTTGAGCAGAATAATAAATAGTTGGTTGCAATTTTCAGCCTGACCACGAGATGCCACAAAATCCTACACACTGGACATATGAAAGATGAAGTGCCGGTTGTAATACATAAAAAACACAAGAAAATAAGGTAGAATTGAGACAAAGCCTGATGAGGCAGTTCATTAGGACATTAAAGTTAGTTAATCTCCAGAAGGTCTGTAACTTATTGACTGCATGTAACATAACTAACAGATATTGATTTGTGATTGAATTGATTTTGATTAAAGTTACTGTTGAAAAAAATATGACACGAAAAAAACAGATATAAATGATACTGTTACACGCCTGTCATGATCTTCTACGGTCTTCACCAAGTTAGCTAACTCGAATCACCCAGTTTGTTAGCTTAAATGTGGGTTGGGGGTGGAACATCAGGAGGTTTCAGTGTGTGGGAGGGAGAAAAAACTTCTAGACGGCGGCCGTTGGGTAACGGAAATACAACGTAATTGAACTTAAACAAACTTGAATTACTTCAAATAACGACACGAAAACGTGGGGAGCAGCTAAACCTCACCAAGATCGTAATCTTTAAACACAGTTTGAAAGCAAAGCATGATGAGCAAACAGACCTGTTGAATCACTTCCCGTCTCTCTTCAGCAGTTCAGTCGATACCGTTGCCGTTGTTGCTTTTTTTCGGCTTCCTCTTCGAGCAAAGAAACTAATTTAGCCTTACACGTGTTACTGAGCTCATTCAGAGATAAACATGGGACTTTAAAAACTTTTAAAACAGCTCTTCGGGTTGTAAACTATGGTTGTTTAGACTTAGTGTTGCTTAACGACTATACTAACTCCATATTCTCCCGCCTGTGATTTGAGTTTACGCCGAACGTTTGCAGTTGGGGGTTGTATGTGTCGAAAGGCATTATGGGTAGTGGAGTTTATGTATAATACATACCTTCAGATCAATCTGACATTAGCCTACAGAGCCGCACTAAAAGCTCACCTTGAAGCGTTTTTATGGTAAATATTAAAAATAATAGCATAAATCTTATAGTATTCAGACCTTGTCCTGATATTTTTACGCAAAAAATGAGATTCTCAAAATGGTTATTATGTAATTTGCATAGCAATAATTCCTAAATGATTACATCACCGACAGAAGAGGGGTTTCAATACCTATATTGAATTTGTATTTAAAGTACGGCAATGTTCGTATAAAACACTGATAATGGGTGAATTGAGTTTCCAGTCAACATGTCTTATATCGTGCCGAAGTTTAAGTTACTCCAAGAAAATGCCAAACTACCGAGAAGAGCTACTGAAACGATCAATAAATCTTATTATTCAGGGTAATAACAAAACAAAACAAAGCAAGAACAATTGAAATAAACACATTTTAAGGTCAATTTTCACATAATGACGACAGAGTAACACATTTTTAAAAGCCCTACTATCCTACGTTAAGTACATGTAAAACGGAAAAATAATTTTACCTCTAAAAGTGCAGTTTGTCCTTAACTGTAACATTATTATTTCAGACAGAATCATTACCTGAGGAGTCGTCACCGAGGAAATCGACGAATTGACACGACTTCTACTGCCGTAAACCATCAAATTGTCAAAGTTTACTGTTTCGATTTTAAATTCTTCCACTCGCCTTTTCGCCACATGAACAACCAGCGAGTCAACTTTGAAAAAAACGACTTTGGCTCCTCCTCAGCTCGAGTATTGGACGGTGGATAAAAGCATAAAGACCAGAACACAATTCAACTTCCCGTAGGATCTTTCAAAATAATAGACCACACATCTGTTCTGGATTATATCCAGACAAATTTTACACAAAATAGATAAAGTATCTTGGCGCAATTTTTGTTGATATGCTTACTCACCTAGTTAAAAACAACCTCCTCTTAGGCACATTTAAAGATACTTTCTCATTAAAAATTATCCACATCATTTGTTGGTATGTGTTAAAAACTGATTTTAAGCTAGCACGGAGCAAATGTGAATGAATGTGACATGAATCCTTTAGGGTCGACCTGTTTACATAAATTATTCTACTAAGTGGAGTTAAAAAACTCGATCAAGTAAAAATAAAAGTATTCATTTTTGGATGGAGCAGAGCTTAAATTATATTTGGAAAAGACCAAATCCTGACAAGAAAATGCAAGTATTTAGTAAGACATAGAAACCATGACAGAAATTGCTGATCTTAAGTGACGTTTAAGTGATGTGCTTAGCAATAATATACTGATTTCTGCATGTTTAACTGGTAGAAACTTAATAGGATACAGTTCCTGTTCTTTACCTCTACAAAAAAAAGTTTATTCTGAAGAAAAAATTGACAAGTTTCCGGGATTTTCCTGCCTGTCTTTGGTTCACTTGACACAGCGGGAGTTGCGCAACAGCTACACATGCCACTCATCTGACTGACTGGTTGTCCTTCTCATAGGACAAACTTACAGGAGGTGAACTGTAGGAGATAGAGAGAGGAAGCTTAGACAATTGTATTTCCATGCAAAGGTAGAAAATTGTACAGTATATTGGCCTCTTGTAACAGAAAAAACTATAATTTATTACATCCAGGGACAGAAATAACTAACGTTACTTAATTTACTGTAAAATCGAGTTGCACGCTTACATGTAACCAATAATTTTGAGAAATTCATGTTTGAGAGATATTCTACTGAACAAAACTCAACTATTCCCTTCAAATGAGCAGTTTCTTAACATGCACCAACTAGACTAGTGTTAATCAGCAGCCATTTTATTGTGTCAGTGGTGTTTCATGCATTTATTTCACAACTGGAAATGAACAACAACAACAAAAAATCATGTCATTTCTTTCTCTGTAAATCAGTTCTACTTTAATTACAGGTGAGGTGATTTCTAAATAAGCATTCATGAGCAGAGGTTTTGGTTGGTAAGGGCTGAGCATTGAAATGTTTCCTGACAGGACACTACTTTGTTCTTCATACAGTGATAAAACTTACCTGAGTAAGAAATACCTTTACTTGTAGTTTAAGGCACAAGTAGTCAGACATGATTAGAGTAAGAGCACTTACATAGTGCACATAGTTTACCCAAATCCAAACTATTACCGATAATAGTTTTATTTTCATGGTGTTGGTCACCTGTTTATCCTACAGCTCTGCTCATTCACATGACACTTCACTCTTTCAGCGCAGTCTTTTTATTTTCAACAGCTATAAAAACAAGCCCATTGTAAATCAGAGCAGCAGGTAGCATCAGATGAGAAATCTTCAATGACAGGATACAAAACATTCAATATGTAAAGTCTGTTAAAGAGAGAACTAATGTAAAGCAATGTGAAGAGCTAAGGGCATTTTTATAAAATGTATCATGGTGACAGTTGATGCTAAAAAGTGAAATTAGTATAAAACTTTAACAGCCACAAGCCGAAGCTGTTTAATCATGGTCATGGACATGAACACAGGAAAGCGTATGTGGTTTGTTATAACACACTTATAGTTTGAATAGACATATTTTGTTCTTTCAATAGTCTCTAAGTCACAGCATTAACAAATATTTTCTCCTCAGTTTGATAAAAATAAAGAATGAAAATCAGTGACAGAAGAGATTGAAATCCCATCTCTGTCTGAAAAGGCATCAGCAGGCTGTTGTTCAGGATTATTTATACTCCCCCCACACTCCGACAGTCTTGCCGTCCCACTCTGAGGTGGACAGACACTTGACAAAGAAATGTCCCAGGTCGTGTATAGAGATGGCTCTTCCTCTGAGCATATTCTCTGCTGTCATGTAACTCTCTGTCAGAGGAAGGTCGCCTGGAGGGAGCGAGACAGAAACAAAAAAATGCATTTATATATAAAAAAACACATGGATGTTTTCTCTATCTACAATAAAAAAAACTTCCAGTCAAGTATGTGACAGAGAGACAATTTAACAAATGAGGCAGAAAATTAAAGATGACAACATTAGATATCTTGTTGGATCTTAAAAATTAAAATAAAAACAACAGAAAGAATTAAAAAAGATTGAAAAACAACATAAATAAAGACAAAAATTCTTTAAATCAATAACAAAATTTAAATTAAATTAAATGAGTCTACGGTGTCTGATTTTGTGTGGCTAAGATTTTGAGACCAATTTTATTGATTGATGATGAGACTTTCTGATTTTCATGTAAACACTTTCACTCAAACAGAGTCTAAAATTATGTTTGATTTAAGGACTAACTTCTCTAACGACGTGAAGTTTTGGCCAGAGCTGTAAAAGTTTTAATGTTGTTTTTTTAAACTTTGCTTGAGATCAATAATACACATAGTAATGAGGCTGAAAAGTTTATTCCAGCAATACTTTTTGAAATCTTTCTTTAATTTTTGCTTGAAAAGGAACTTCTAGTTTCTTCCTACTGACCACCAATGTGAGGAGGCATGACGGCCACGTAGTCCAGCCCTGATGTTTTCAGCACGGTGTACATCCTGTCATGGTCCTCCGTCACAGGAATCAAACGGGGCGGAACTTTGGAGCGATCCCACAGCAGGAAGGCTGGGAGGGATAAGAATGAAGATGAAGAAAATGAGTGAACAGGAAGAAAAGGGAATATTCTTGCAATATTTAATAGGATGAGAGGACGAGGATGCAATTAAGGCACCAAAAGACCTCATGTGAGGAGGAAATGAGTGGAGATGAACGAGAAGCAGGGAAACGACAGTAGCACAGTAGTTTGTCACATAAATTAAGTCTTTATTTGCTTCTTTTTCCTTCTAGTTTCAACAAAGCCTCATTATCCCTCTCAGAAGGAAAGGGGAGGGAAAAGTGGCAGAGAAATGTGTCTGAGATTCAACGGTTTTGATGCCTTGCTAATCTGAAAGCCAATGAAGGCTAAAACAAGATTAAAAAATAAAGGCCCTTTATTAAAAACCCAGATTAGCCATACAATCAATTTTGACCATTTTATCCATTGTATTGTTATAATCTTCAAACGGTGAGTTGTACCTGACATGCAGCCGATCACTTTGGAGATCCCACGAGCCTTCATGGCTTCAATAATGTTCTTGGTGCCGTCAGACATCATGGTGGTTGGACCTGATGAGCACAGATCAGATTACAGGCTCAAACTGAGGTGGGATGGGACTAAATATTCCAAAACTGTACTTGAGGACAGTTTTGACGTACCAGCACTTTACATGACTGCAGTATTTCAGAGAGTTATTCTATTACAAGGTAAAGAACACAGATTAAAACTTCAGATGAAGACCTTCTACTCTCATTTTTAACGGAAAATTTATATTATAGGGTTGCTGCTTCTGATTGTTATGGTCCTCATAATTTTCCCTTTTTGTGAACTCCATCTTTAATCCACGTTGTCTGCAAGTTGCTTTTTGCATAAGTTGTTAAATCTAAAATTACTCAGCTGGTCATTTATTTATTCATGGTATTGTTTTTCCTGCATATTTTCATTAGAACAAGGTTATTTTGTAAATCCTGTCAACCTTTTGAATACAGTGTGTTTCAGATTGTGTCATACCAATACAATGAGGTCACATAAGATATGTTGTAAAAGTCTGTGGCGACATCTAGTGAATTTTTCACAATACTTCACCATTAAACTTTGCAGTCCTCCTTGAAGATGAACATGGTTGGTTATGTAAAGAAACATTAACTTCAAAAATCAATCTAAAGATGTATCAATACACGCATCTTTTAGTGACAAACCAGTGTAAACATGCATGAAGAGCGCAAAGCAAAAATATCAAGAGAAATGCTGCAAATTTAGAGCGAAAAAATCCAAACAACAAAAACTGACACCAAAAAAATGCAGAAACCACAAACTAAACTGTCATTAGAATAAATCCACTACAATTTATGTATGTGTACATCTTCTCCTGGGATGAAACTATCACCAAAGATATAAGTGTGTGTTTTTTACCAGAAAATACTTGACTTTGTTTATTTCTCTTATAACGTTTGCTTGACTGTGTGTCTTTCCTCAAACTGTGGAGCCTTACTGAGATCGTTCCTGGTTCCCAGGATGATGATGGCAGCATCTTGGCCTTCCATGGTCTTCTTCACATCCTCTTTATTGAGTACGTCTCCCACCACCACTCTGGACGCCTTGTGGTCAGCAGGCAGCTTGGAAGGGTCCCGCACAAGCACCGTCACATTGTATCCTGAGAGAAGAAACAAGAAACAGGTACTCACACCATCATCAGCATGATAATCCTAAACATCACAAATGTGTTAAAAAAAATGTTGCGTGTATCCGATCTGATGTGTTTAAGGCAGCATGTTGTTTCTGTTAACAATGTGGTTGTATTTGCTAAATTCATTTAACTTTTCCCACACATCTTGGAGAATTGAATGACATTTTCTCATGAAAGGGGAAGAAGAAGTGAAAGTGACCAGTCTTGTGATTCACTGACAAACAACAGTTTCCCCTGATTGGCATCCTTCATAATCAAACTATCGCCTGATTGGTTATAGAGCTGTAACTGTTGAAATGATTTAAACTTCTCCAAATTGGCGCTTTTCCAGAGGCTGCTGCTACAGCTTCACCAAGGTGATAAAGGTGATCCCACCCTTCCTGTACAGGCGAGATAGTGAGCATCTTCTACTATCAGCTCCGTGTCACAGCCTGCTGTGACTCAGCAAAATGCAGAACGTCAACGTCTTTCATGACTCAACTTTTTTTTCTTTACCCATGATGAGGAGGGAAAAAGACAATGCTGCAAAAAATCAAATTAATCATATGACAATGTGTTTGTGTAATTGATTTGTATGTGCAGCTCCAACCAATGATTGAGAAGTTATAGCAGAAACTGATTTCAGTGTCTTATTCTAATGTGTATTAATAGATTAAGATTACATTAATCAATGTTAGATTTGAGTTTACACAAGATTAAGAAAAACGTTCACTCCTGAAATGATTGTAAATCAGATCGTTTTTGCCACAATCTACAAAAGTGCATATTTAAAAAGAGCTGGTGACTTTTGGAGAAAATCAAATGTCCAAAAAGTTTTGACCAAATGCTTTGACAAGGATTTATGGTGACAGTGTATTTTTAAGGTTTTACTGGGGGCAACTTGTATTTTTCAAACGTCAATTTATTCAAACTAAAACTTATTTTAACTAAGCAAAAAGTGAAACTACATAATTTAAGAAGAAGCTCTATTCAAATATTCTTATACCACTTTATTTACGTAATATTGACTTATTGTCCAGTTCTACTTTCACAGCAGAAGTAGATGTGAACAATTAACCTCAATTAATTTAGGTTTCAGTTTAGGTTCAATTACAAATAATTTCTGTTTTCATTAAGTAATTATTAACCAGTGCTGCAGACCCGGACGATCAGTTTATCAGCTGCAAGACCTTCACGACAGGTTCACTTCATTCATGTGTACGGGACCCGGCGGGGCTGCAGACTGGAGGGAAACTTGAACCGGGACAGAAACTTTCCTTCTACTTTCCTCAGTGATGAAAACCCCAATTGAGTACAATAACAACAACATCTACCGGGTCTCCTCAGGAACTCCTGTGTGTTCCTGGTTAACAGGTTATTCAACATTAGGCATCGATACATAATCTAGTTGCGTCTCTGAGGTCAAGGTCTGTTCCTCACCTGCAGCCACCGCTTGCGGGAGGGTCGCCAGCCCGGTCATCCCCGTGGATCCAAATATCGCGACGTTTTTGATGGAGTCCGACATTATTCGTAAAATGATTGAGTGAGATGCACGAGCGAGACACGGCGACAAATTGCTCTTTGAACTGTGTCTCATGCAGGAGGTTCCTTCACTTAAAAATCCCATTTGACATGTGCGGGAACGCCCCTTTTAGGTAACAGGAAGAGAAGCTCAGACTCCTCCCCCCATGTGGAGAGTTAAAGGAGCCCCACAACACGGTCCTGTTACACCGTTATGGAGTGAGATTGATGGTTTCTCTCCATCTTTTCACGCCGCAGTCTCGTCCACTTCGTTGATTTCTATCAGCCTCTTCTTTGAAAGCATGCTGGGAAATTTGTGACTTATACCAGGTGTTGCTGAAAGTTGTTTTAATGAAGATATGAGATTCAAGTCCTGCCTTCACCTGTTTCCCCCCATTTAAGGTGTGATTATAGGCTTGTATCTAAGTTGAGTGTCTAAATGATCAAGCCTTTGGTTTGAAACTGGAAACATCTGATCATTATTCTTACAGGCTTGGATATTGCATACCTGCTAAATGTTACAGAATAGACCTATAATACAAACTACGGCAGATGGCTCTTGGGCAGCAAAGGAGAAAAGGTTAAACTATTATTTGATAAATGCAGTTTTTGCATGTAACATCACAAATACACAGAGACTGACTGACCTGCTTTTATGCTTCTTTTTTTAATTCATCTCCTCAGGGCTTTCAAAACAGACTCAGTTTGAGAGCTCAAGTGCACTTAGCTCGTCTGCTCCCTTCCTTTCCTTTGTGTGATGTAACAGGGCTGTGAAGTGCCTCTTGTTTTCAGGTGAAAATGTTTGTTAAGACTTGATCCAAAAACCTATTATAGCATTTCAAATAAGACTGTCCTACTGTTCATTGTCCTTAACATGGACAACTTACATTTTACTGTGCAATTCTGGATTTTTAGGCAGAAATAAATCACCTTGATATCTTGACACTGTGTTTCTGATGTATACATTTGGTTAAGGATGAATGGCATTGCTGTCAACTCATGATAGATGATTTGTAAATTAATAACCAACAAGAAATTGCTGATAGATAATAGATTTGAACTTAACTTTAGGAACTGTAAAATGTGAGACTTGTGTGGGTTGAGGTGGCTACAGTTAAAATGATGCAGTACATCAGACTTGCCTAAGTTAATTTATTTCCAGTTTTGCACTTCCACATGTCAAACTAGCCTGAAGTAACACACCAGTGGCAGCCAAAGGATTTTTTTAGTGGCTCAGGCATAAGCTACTACGCAAAATGAAGGCCGCCAACCTCCTGGTGGGCCAAATAGGTATTGAAGGTAACTACCATGCAGACTATAAAAAAATTATTAGGTAGAAATTTTTCAAAAAATTGTATTGTATTGTTTTGAAAAAAAAAACTTATAGTTTGTGAGCATATATTATCATTCATCCAACACACTTTTGACCTAATATAACCCTAACCCTAACAGCTAAATTTATATCATTTGTTTGTTTTAGGTGATTAGCTGTTAGGGAATGACACATTTCAATACTGAAAAGATTTAATTATTAGCTATATAAGGTCACCTCATTTTTTATTGGATGAAAATGACTTTTTGTGATTGGTTTAACAGCTGTAGCCCCGCCCATTTTTTCTTCCTGGACGTTAAGCTAACACAGTTGGGTTTTTAAAAACCTTCCTCATTAACCTTCCCTAAGACAAAGAAATATTAATTTAGTTGAGTAGTTAGTTATTTTGGTTGTTATTTTTTTTGTTAACGACTCATTACACTGCTTTAACGACTATACTTAAAGTATGCTGAGGTATGGTAAACTTTAACAACAGTATTTTACTTTAGTCTCAGTTCTAGGCTAACGATTAAGCTAGCAGCTACGTTTGAACTAAGCTAATAGTTAAATGTAGCTAATTTAAAAACGTTAAAACCGGAAATTATTAAAACAGCATGTTTTATTTTGCAGTTCCGTTTTTTAACTGGCTTTGGCGATGGACGTTCAATACACACATTTGGACATGGACATTCTTGCTTTTTTTTCTCATCCGCTGTAAAATGACAGTAAAACGCTGTCTCTGTGAGTTTTTCCTAAAATGTCTCATCTGTCTCACTTTCTGTCTCGCTGCCTCCATCTCTCCCTCTCCGCTCGCTGCACTAATGCTGATATTTCTCTCCAGCATCACCAGGAGAGGAAGAGGAGGAGGAGGAGGAGGAGGAGGAACGAGAGGTTGTGTCAGGTGGATACGGGGACCTCTATGGATATCATCATCACCCTCCACCGGCTCGCATCCTCAGCACCGACAGCATCTCCTGGCCGGCGGTCACCGCTGCAGGATCACAGCGCTCTTTTCATGCACCAAGGCGTTGTATTTCCACGGTGCAGACTCCCCGGGCTTCTTCTGTAATTACCCTGACAAACCGCTTCCTCCTAATACGGACTAATCGAGGGAAGACCCTGCTGAAATAAAAGCGGAGCTTCAGTCTCCTCCATTGATAAACCGCTCTCCTCATCGATTCAGTCCAACGACGTCTTGTTATAAGGAGAGGACAAAACCAATCTAAAAAACTGACACTGAAGCTGAAGGTAGGTCCGACATAAGCTTGACAGAATGATTCATTTCTCCATGGGATTTCGTTTTATTTTGTCATTCCTTGTGTGAGAGCAAGGAGTCGAGGTGCACGGTGTTTTTTCCTTTTTTTTGCAGGGACGCTGGCCTGCATTTGGGTGCAGGGTACCGCAGTGTTCCGGCGGGGGGACGCGCTGTTTCATACGTTTTTTCACCTACATGTGTTACATGATGCATGCCTTGCAAAGTATTTATGATGTCTTTAGATTTGGTCGTCCCTTTTTAAAAAGTAAACTGATCATAAAGGACATTAGCGGCCTATAGGCTATGATATGTTGTTACAATGATATACCGGATCAGTTTAGGCTTCTTTATGACCGATAACTTTAATTTACAGATGGTTACGTTGGGTTATGTGGCCTTTTGGCAAACTGTACCCCAATGTAAATCGCTAATTAACTTTCAAAGCGACAAATCTCCACCGTAATACTACATTTTTTGCAGGAAGTTACCGTGTGTCTCTGGTCTCACTGTGTGACCTCACATTACTTCTGCTTTTTTTGCCCCTCATGGTATCAGTCACTCCTGAATCCTGAGGGGATTTTGCTGTTCTGTAGCGGCTTGAATTCATCCAGATTATTAGCTAAATTAGGCATTAGTTAGACAAGGCTAAGCGTAGCATAGCTGCTCCAAGCAACTCAAGAGGCAGATGCACTGTCGCATGTCAAGCCGTGATGTGGTGTGTTTGATTACAGCTGCATTGAGAAATGACTGCAACCTCAGTTCAGCATTGAGTCTATCATTGGTTCTTTATGACATGGGCGCTGTTTGTGTTGATATTTAGAGCTAATACGTATGGGTATGTAGGTTTAGTATAGTTGGATAGCTTTGGTTTGTTGGTGCACGTTTGGAGGAGGGTAACCAAGATAGAAAAAACTAAGACAGTCATTGACAAATGTCTGTAGTAATTTTATTCATTTTATAAATAATGTCATGATTGATAAAAGCAATAAGCTACATATACTGCTAATAAGTTTAGGGACATTTGTTGAAACAGTTTGTTTTCCTCGTTCTTCCTCTCATAGTAGTCTATTGTACATATTAGTGTCTTTTTCTACCTTATCCAACTTTGTGGAAGTTAAAGCCATGAATTGCCACTAATCAGTTTCTCTAATACACCTACAAAGGGTTAGTGTGTCTGTGTTACTCAACTGTTTACTATACGGTGAATTTATTATGCTAAATTACATCTCTTCTACTGTAACATTTATATACTACAAAAACAAATCTAAAGAAATATAAACACATAACATATATGTGTCTGTATATATATCAAGAGAGATATATATGATTTTTATTTCATATCGCACAGCAATTGCATTAAACACATATTTAAGATGTAGCAATGGAAATAAAGCTGCTGATTAACACTGAGGTCAACCCTGAGAAAATACTATGTAATAGGAAATAATTCTTAGCATATCTCATTTTGAAATACATTGTCCAGTGCAATTACAGTATAAAGTTTTTTTGACACCCTTCTTGTTTTCATCCCTGTCCTGTCTGGGTGATATACGGCGTCTCCTGGACACTGAAACTCTCAGCTGCTGCTCTGTTGTTTGTTGGGCCACAAGGTGACTGTTTTGATTAAGACTTGTTGTACTGCCGATTCAGAGCTGGGCGTCGGCTGCTGCTCCTGCTTGCAGATGTTGTTTCTCTCTGCTGAGGTGAAGTGAGTGGAAGTGACTCAGTGCAGTGTGTAAAGTGCGTACTGTGTGACGTCACAGTGAAGGATCCAGTGAGAATGTGGAAGAGAAAGAGAGCGAGCTTCCTTTTGGAACAATCTAGGTTTCAGATATGTTTGGAAAGTGAGATCATTCTGGATAAAACTTAGATTAAGGACTTTGGGTTAATTTTTTTTATCAAAACTGTGGTAAATTTTAAGATTAGCTTAGTTTTTGCAGGGAAGCTCATATCATCAAACTCAAAATCAATATCTTAAATTTTCCAGAAGCTGACAAATTCTTATGATGTTTTTCAGGACGTATTTAATGACAGTCCTGGTAGGTATGTGCTGTGAAGCAGCTCCAAGGCATTAAATGTACATTTAAAGCTTTTTAACTAATTGCTAGTGGCTACATCTAAATATGTAATTTTTTGCTGCCTTATTTTAAGAGATCAATAAGAAATGACACAGGAGAAACAAACTTCACCACCGCTGTGATAAAAGAAAGCAAAGCAGAACCCACAGCAAAACTTGAAACAACAGTGAACTCCAACATGCTAGCAGGGATTTCACAAACATGTTCATATCACTACATGTAGGGTAGTTACTCCCACCCTTATTATTTTATTACTAGTATCCACTTTAACACCAGAAACTAAAAAGGACTAATAAGTATATCAAGAAATGAATCATAGTGACCCTGATTGATAAACTGTATGCAGCTCAAACTGATACATGTTTAAAGGACACCACAGGGCAGGACATCTTGTCCTTTTGTCTTGTTTGACAATAAATTAAAATCTTAAATTATTCTTCTTAAATTATTTCTATACAGTGGGTAAACTGTATCAGGAAATTATGAATTAAATGACTTTTGATAGTATTATGTTGTAATGGAGAATAATTTGATTTTCTTAGCTTTCCTCAGACCCTTGCAAAGAGAATTTAATTGATATCTGTCGATCATTAGGAAAACAGTCAGGAGAAATCCAGTAGCTGAACATGTTAATGGGTAAATGACATATGAGCTACATTGCAGAGGTCATCATAAATGTCCCCTGAACTTTTTTATTTGCATTTGAGCTGCTTGTGACAATATCAGTGAAGACTGCTGTGTGTGTGTGTATGTGTTTGTGTGTCCTGTGTGTGTGTGTGTGTACAAAAAAGTGCAAAGTACACTGAGGGTCTGGTCCCCATTAAGCCTTAGAGACACAGAGACACAGAGCTGCTGCCACTGACTGATTAACACTGGCAGCTGTCTCTCTCTTTCTTTCTCTCACTTTATTCATCTTTTGGTGATATGCCCTACTGTCTCTCTTGCTCCTTCAGTTTCTGTCCTATTCTCGATTCTCTGTAATTCATTTCTCTTACTCTGTCAGCCTTTCTGTTTCTCTGTAACATCTCTCTTCTTCAACATCACCTTCTATTTTATTACTTTCTACCTCCTATGTTACTCCTCTCCTCTCTTTATCTCTCTCAATTATACCTGCCTGTCTCCTTCACTTGCTCTCCTTGTCTGTCTCTAAATCTGACCTCTAAATCAAAAGAACTGGACAGTCAGACATCGGTGATCTACATTAGGGTATTTTTGAATAATTTGTGAAACAATTTGATCAGAGAAAGAAACAAGAAACATAATGACTTTAATTGTTATCTCATGTAAATAATTTTTCATAGAAGGGTATTCGGGATCTGATGTAAAAATGTGATTCAAACGTAGAAGGAAAGAGTGGGGGATTAAGGATTTACATTTGGTGCTAGGTTTCAGTCAATAAGAGGCTTGAAATTAATGGAA
>JAPZDY010000024.1:23990104-24000783 GCA_029783645.1 Ctenochaetus hawaiiensis
ATTTCGGGCAGACATAATATGAATAATAACTTGCTTATAGTGATCTATGATAGGAACCAATAAGATTTTCTACCCTGACAGCGGCGAGGCGGGCAGTTTAAACCGCCGGAAGTGACGTTTAGGACAAAAACGATCACTTGTCTTTTTAGGTTGGCATGGATTTTGGGTGATAAACAAAACGTCTGGGGTCGATTAAACCGCAGTTTTCTCTCACCGCTCACTTATTCTTTCCGTTAACGACTTTCCAGACTCGTTTAATGCATTTAATGTCTCCTTAAATTGTTCGTCTACGTCGTGAAGGAAGTAAACGCCTGCAACGCAATGAACCTAGCAATTATTAGCTAGCTAATTAGCACGACTAACGGAGCTAGTGCCTGCCCTTTGTTTTTGGGAGATGTCCAGTAGCTTCATCTTCGAAGAAAATGAAGCGAAAAGTGTGCCAAGTAAGACTGAGCCCCAACGAGGAGGCCAGGCTCATACGAGAGGAGCTGGAAAGGAGGAGAAAGCTGCGAATACAACAGGTAATGTCAGGTGATACAAGCACAACGCGTTACTTGTACTAGTGTATCAGCGTTTTGCTTCTGTTCATCTCCGTGATTTTTCTGATGAACTAACACCTTCCTGCCTTTCTTCCTTTCTCGAGCCTACTTTATGATTTGGATAGTTTGCGAACTAAGTTGTTATTATGAGACTGAGTTCGCGTGTTTTTGGCTTTGACCTCCAGGTGCGGGAGCAGCAGCGGTGCATCGCGCTGCAGATCCGCCGAGCAGTCGAGCAGAGACGGCAGCATGAGCTGGAGAAGCTGGGACAGGAGCTGAGAGAGGACTGGGAGAGACAGCAGAGCGAGAAACTCCACACACTTCAGAAATTATACCAGGAGAACCTCGAGCTTCTCGGTCAAGGACACAGGAGTGCCAAAGAAAACGTAAGATCACACCGGTCAGCACTGGAAAGACAGCAGCTGTAGCGAGTTTTTCTGCTGCCGAAGAAAGATAATACACATGTTAATGATGCTGTCACAGGCCTCAAGGATGTTTTTAGTTACTTTTCTCAGTGTAAAGAAGCTGTTGGATGAATCTGGTGACCATTAAACTGAGTTGGTTGGAGGCCAAACCCAGAAGAATGTCTTAAACAAAATTAATACCAACCTCATATGCCCAACTCAGTGAATTTGATTTATTTGCTCAAGGAACCCGACTTGGCAGCCATAGCTCAGAAGGAGGAGGAAAATCACACCAAAGCAGAGGAGCGTTATCGAGAGGCTCTGAGGGAGCTCAAATCACAGAGGCTTAAAGACCAGGAGAGACAAAGCCGGTGAGTAGCATCACAAACAATTGATTGACTGATGTGTTTGTGTTTCAGTCTGATCAGAATTAACTTAACATGAAGTGTTCTGTGTGTCCTTTTGTTTTCTGTAGCTTAATAAATGCAAGGAAGATGGCACTACAAACAGAAAAGATAAGAGCATCAAAAGTGGCGAGCCTCCCACCGCCTCCCCCGAAACCCCTTCAGGTGATTTGCCAAATGATAATGTGAATTACAGTGGTTTTCCCATTCTTTTTCGACAAGCCATCTGAATTCACTGGCTAAGATTTGGGGTTTTGGCAAGAATCAGTCTGGTATTTGTTGTAGAGGTTGACGGAGGGGCTTCCTGCCACACACCATGTCTCAATACACTTGAATATATTGCAAACATCAAGTACATTGAATCTGACCAAATCGCCTCCTGAGGCAGTTGTGTCAGAACAGAAGTAGTACAGTTTAATTTCAGTGTAACAGTGTCTTATTTTTGTTCAAACAGAACATCGATTTCAAGAAGCCAAGCACAGTGAGGAAATCTGATGTGAGTGCTTTCACTACCACGCATTACCACATGCTTATGAACACAGTGAACAGAGAGGTGGACGCGAAGCTGGTGAGTTTTCTGACTGTTGTGGACACTTTACCACGTGGTTTGTTAGTCCCCCTCCTGTCGAAGTTGTCTCATCTGTGTTTGTGTTTACAGCTCAGTGCCCATGAAGAAGCTGAGCTGGAGGTACGAAGACTGCTGGAGATACAGAGGGAGGAAAAGAGGAAGCGAGAGGAGCATCTCGAAAAGGCTCGTCTCAGAGGCAAGCAGGCTCTGAAGAGGGAACACCTGATGCAGGTACAACCTACCTGTTCCTCCATGAGCAGATAGACACCAAAACTGTAACTGACACATGATTTAACCTCTGATTCTGTGTTAAGAAACAGTGGTCTGTATTACTGGGGGTACATGAATTTTTTTGTATTACTGACATTTAAGTCCTATGGAAACAGAATTCCAGTTATTTTAAAATCCTAATGCAGACCGTCATAGAAAAAGAGATGATGCAAGGACAAAACATTTCCTCTAAACATGTTTAATAGTCTTCTTTCAAATTCGATTACAGAACTGTTGGGTGATTATAAAATCATATGAAAATAGAACGCAGTCATTTGCTGAGCCAAGAAATGTTCAGTATTTGTATCAAATGCTGATACTTTTTGAGCTGGATCTGTTTTTGGTGGCCTCCTTTAGGATCGTGAGCGCTTACTTGTTGAACTGGAGCACATGCAGCAGACAGACCTGCTGAGGAGAAGACAGCAGGTGTCACAGATGCCTCCTCAGATCTTCCAGCCTCTCTATAAGAGACAGGAGACGAGGGAGGACTTTCAGAGGGAGATGGAGTTTGCCTTTGAGGACATGTACACCGGAGAGAGGAGTAAGGACTGTTCAGTGGTGTAGTTTTTACTAATGAACATGTTTTGTGACAAATTGTCACAAAAACAAATATTTCCTATGGTTTTTATTGTCTTTGAGGAGCCAAAAGGGGGCGCTCTGTCAGAACTGTTTCCTTACTTTTCATCGTAGCTTTATTTGTATTAATACAAAAATGGCAACCCTTTAAAAAGCAAATAGCCTCAATGCTTTCACTGTGGATAAAGCTTACATGCACTGTTTAAAGGCACCTCTTTAAACCTTGACTGTGTCTGATCTCAGGGGTTAAAGGTGACCTGGTGGTCCAGCTGGTACCTGAGCCTCTGCCGGCTCCATCCACAGGCAGCCAGGACCAGGAGCTTGACGTCACAGTGGATGAAGTCGCCACATTGGAAACAGAAAACACACAACATGACACTGAGCAAGAAGCTGGAAGCATAGAGCCGGAAACATCTGCTCAAGGTAAAAAGAAGCACCAGCTACAGTTAAAACCTAAATTAATGATTTTTTTAAGGGTTATGACGGAGAAATTTGAGGAAGAAACATTGCTGAAGAAGATCTGTTTGGATCAAAAAGTTGAATTGAACCAGTAATAAAATATTGAGAGCTTTATTGAGTGTGGACATTATTTTGCTCATATGAAAGAGATATTTCCTCTCAGGCACTTAAACAAACTTAATCTAGAAACTTTGCTTAAACAAACTAGAAATCATGTAAACTCTTCAGTAAAGGGCAAGAATCTTACAGTTATCTGGCATTTTTAAGACCCATCTTTACTAAGCTGGAACTTGATTCAGCTTTCGTCTTTACTTGCAGTTGAGTCCTCCAAACCTGCTCCGAGACGGGCGCTGAAGAAACTCTTGGATCGGATCAGGAGCCAGAGGAACCAGTGGACCGAACACCACAGTCACGTCCCTGCAGCTGACTCACCGACTGCCATCACAGATCAGATACCAGAGCGAGACACGACCATCGACACCGGCTCTCTGAACACCGAGGGGAGCGACAAACTTCCCCCCAGCGAACCCCTCCAGCCTGCAGACTCACCAGCCGGTCTGTCATCCACTGTCATTGGCTGTAGTAACATTTTGTGGAAGGATGTGCGCAATGTGACAAAGATACTGTTTAGATCTTTGATCATCTTTATATTTGGTGCTCTTTGCTTTCATTGTATTCATTACTACACAATTTTTTACTCTGATTTATCTGAGCTCAGGCAAATCATCAATGATTATTGCTGATCTTTATGTCCTAGAAAGGGTTTTTTTTTTGAATATGTAACTATATAGTCAAAGTGCTACAGTCTTAATGTTATTGAGCTTTAATAACTGTTAATCCACCTTGTTATTTTTCTGGATTGTAGATCAAATTTCAGATCGATTCCTTTCTTTGATCTATAATACATCCTTGAGCTAAGGAGATCAATTTAAGTTGTTGTAAGACAAAAGCAAAAATTTCATGTTTTATTTTTAATTTCAACAGCACTGGAGACAATGGAGCCGTCAGCTGCAGCAGAAACTCTTCCTCCTGAAGTTCTTGCCAACAGAATCCAAGAATTTACAGAAGAAAGAAGAAAACGAGTACGTTGATTCTTATTTACAAAATGCTGTTACGTGTTTGTGGAGGCACAGACTGAACAAACTGGACCTTTTTCCCATTTTGTCGCATTAAAGACAACAAACAGCCCATTTTTACACAACGTAAAATATGTACTCTCTGTTGAGAGATGCTGATTGTACAAATCCGCTTCTTATGTTCACTGTGCAGTTTTTCAGGCCTGGTTCTGCTGTTTTCTCAGCAGCTTCATGTGGTTTCATGATTAGACTGATGCAGGTGTTTGCCATCACTTAATTGGTCTCTCTAAAACAGGAGTGTGTTGTGCAGAGTGGTCATGCCTTCACATCTTCCTTTGCATCACTTTGAGCTTCAAACTGCTGTAGAATTTGACTGGATTCCTTGTTTTGGAGCTGAAGTACTGAAGGTTTCCTTAGTGAATCACAGAAGTGAAATGAAGTTGAGCCTAACGGGTGCTGGTGGGTGTTGGAGCCTCCAGCAGTGGAACACAGTAGCCTCTCTCCTTGATGGTGTTTAAATCCTGTAGAAATGTTACTCTGAAAACTGTATTTCACAGGAGGATGAGGTGCCTGCATTAACTTAAACTAAACTGATGCTTCAAATGTTTAGTTCTCTCTGCTTCACATTGAATGTCCAGTCATTACTGAAGCTGAAAACTGGGTTCATGTAGAGGATGCATTGTGTATTTGCAGCTTGGCAGTGCTTTCTCTTTTAAAACCTCTTTTCTTTTTTCAGGAAGAGGAGCTGGAGAGGGAGAAGCAGCAGCAGGTGGTTTTGCTCCAGGAGCTGGAGGAGCAGAAGGCCAAATTGGAGCAGATGCTGCTGGAGGCCCAACAAGAGAGAGAACACCTGAAGGCCGCTCTGACTCAGGAAGTGCCTGTCCGCGACCATGACGTCACCTCTGTCACGTCTGGTTTAGCTGCTGAGGTAGGCTCTTAAGCTTCAAAGCAATTCTCATCTTTTTCTACAGTAACTTGGTATCAATAATTATGAGTCACTGATCAGATCCTGGTGGGAATTTTTTTTAATCTTGGTTGCAGTTTCTTACAACCACAAATATTTGACTCTGTGCTGCTCAAAATTTGGATTTGACATCACAACAGATAAGATATATGCTCAGTGTTACTGTTGAATCTACAGTTTTTAGTCTCCCTTACAGATATTCTGTGTGAAAAGAGTTCAGCATCATACTGTTACTTTCTGATAAATATTAACCTCTGCACTCCACAGCTGGTGCCTCCTTCAGGTGAAGATGATCACACCAGAAGAATTAGAGAATACCAGCAACGGCTGCTGGAACAAAACAGGTTTGTTCTAAAGACAAACTTTTTTTTTTGTTGTATCCATTAGCAACTTTCACCGCTTCTCCATGCAGTTATCCTTGAAAGTGATCACAACAGGTGACAGTAATTCTCTTTTCAGACACTCTGCATCACTTAAATTGCTGGACTACCTTTTTATTTCAGGACTCACCAGAGGTCAGTGGAAGTGGCTCGCCAACGCCTGGAGGAATACCAACGTGCTCTACAAATTCGTTACAAATTGACGACCACATCGTCTCTTTCTGCTGTGCCTCCAAGCCTCGTTCACCCACCTCTGCACAGAACTCCATCTGTTCATCTTCCAACACCTCTGCAAGTCCCTACAACTCCCGCAGTGCCTGCATGCATCCATGCGAAACCACAAACCTCTGTGGAGATTCCCATCAGAGAGACCGACATGTTGGCTTCACCTCCTCATATTCGTAACTCCAGTGAGAGAGTTTGCCCGAGGTCGCTGCCAGATGAAGTGGAACCTATTTCGAGCAGTTCCAGTAACTGGAGACCAGAGATTTCTGCCTGGCTGACTGACAACATCATGGAGAGAGTAACAGACCACCTTCCAGAGAGAGTGAGACCCTCCTCTGTCACTAAAAAGCCGCTGCCTTACAAACTGATCCCAACACATCACTCAGTGAGCTTCCCACTTGGGCCAACCTCTAATTCCACACAAGACGTTGACCCTGTCAACACAGAAGTTGCACCTCTGGTTCGTGGTTATGCAGCTGTTAACACAGGGACTTTGCCTCTGGGCCCCCTGCAGACCGAATCTCTGGGCTCCAGAGTGGACGACTTGGAGAGGCAGAGTCAGATGCTGCAGCAGAGGCAGCAAGAAGAGAAGCAAAGACAGGAGCTGCAGGAAGTTAGGAGACGAATGATGGAGCAGAAAGAGCAAGAAGAGGAGAAGCAGAGACGGGAGCTGCAGGAGGTTCAGAGACGAATAATGGAGCAAGAAGAGGAGAGGCAGAGACGGGAGCTGCAGGAGGTTCAGAGACGGATACAGGAGCAGAGGGAGGCAGTGATGCTGCAGCAAGAAGAGGAGAGACAGAGGCGGGAAGTGGAGATGGATCAGATGAGGCGACAGAGGGAGATGTTACAGGCTCTGATTCATACCGATGCACAAGTGAGTGAGGAGACAAATACTGCACTGATGTTTTTGTTCCAGTGTAAAAATCATAGTTGGTTTCTATGCAAATCTTAACAAAGACAAAGATAAAACTTCTGAACCTTATTTTGAAATATTGACTCAGAATGGTAGAATGTGCAAAAACAACTTTCCTGCTGGTTTTTCTCAACCCACAGTCAGTCCCAGAGACCACCAGGGAAGTTCTGGTTCCTGAGGACATCGGTCAGACCCGCCGCCAACTACTTGTGTCCCTTCTGAAAGCTATAGAGGAGAATAACGGAGGAACTTTATCACATCTAGAAAACCTTAATGAGAAAGACAGTTCCCCTCCAGAACCACCGCCTAACAATGCGGAGAGAGGTAACTGACATGTTTGATCAGTTTTTAGTGATGCAGCTTTATTTTACTTAAACTTAAAATTAAAAAACATTTACTTAACTGCAGTTTTATTGAAATCACAGTGAAAATGTTTCTGTTTTCCACGAAGATCTCGTCCCTCAGAGCGGTGCTCCTGCTGGACCTTCCCCTTCCCCAGCATCACTCCTCCCCTCAGGACTTCTTCCTCCTCCTCCTCCTCCTCCTCCTCCACGAGCAGCAAAGCCTCCGGTGACCCGCATCAGGCTGGGCATCGTGGAGATGATGACTGAACAACATGAGCTCAGTGCCATTCAGGAGGTGGAGACGCCAGTCAACAGCAGCCAAGTCACAGGTCGGCCTCGACTCACAAACACATAACATGAGCCCAAACCAGGTGTTATCCTGTTCAGGTGAATGTATCAGCTGTCGATTTTTGGATCTCCAGGCCTGCAGGATCGTGTGAATGAACCTCCACAAACTGCAGACTGGGATCCACAGGAGGAATCTGAATCATCGGTGACCTCTGACGGGACGGTGCGGACGCCCTCCTGGTGCAGCATCGAGCAGCGGACTGCAGAACGACCTGCAAGCTGTGGGACGAGCTCAGGAGGATCCAAGCATCTCATGTGGAGAGAAAGGCTGCTGATGGGAGCAGAAACTTCTCCAGAGTCCTCAGGGTCTGGTGAGTAGAGGCAGGACAGGAGCTAAATGAAGGATCTGATTATAAAATGAAGATATTTCCATTAAGTTGGATCTTTTTTTTTTCTCAGATTCAGTCCTGAGGATATCGTCCCCACTTTCCTCCGACTCTGGGCGAGGAGCCGACTTCTCTGGTCCTGCAGTCACAAGCTACAGATCCATCACAGAGGTAAGCAGGCCAGCTGAAGAAGTTCCTTTAACTTGGAACAAGCCATCGTCTTCTTGGCAAACTATTGCAGCAGAGGCTTGTTGGGTTACAAAGGCATAAATAGTTTTGATCAAAATGTAGTGAAAAAGTGTCTGTCAGTTCTGTGATTCTAAGTTGAAGTTTCTGCTTGTTGTTATGATGCAACTTGAGAACTTAAATGTTTGTTTTTTCAGCTACAGTTTGAGTTTTTGCATTGCTTGTGTCCACGTTCACAGCATTTTTACTGACACCAGTGAAAATGTTGCTGTAGAAACAGATGGATGACATGATTTGACTGCATTTCGCCTCAGTGTTTCTGCGTTTCAATCCCCTCTGAGGTTCACATGATGTGGATCGATGATGAAAAATAGCCAAATCTGAGCGCTTTGGCGTCATCTGCCTCAGCCTGTGATTATGCTTGAGAAGCCTTTTGTGTTATGTGTGTTTGTCTCTGTCTGTGTGTGTCTGCCTGTATGAAGTGAGTGTGTAATTTGCAGTGTTTGTTTGTGTGTGTGTTTGTTTGTTTTTTTCTGTACACTGAGCGATGATGTAAAATTACTAACCCTGAACTGTATTTAATAAAAATACATTTCATGATGGTTTCTACACTTGAACTGAGCTCAGTGAGTCTGTGTGCACATTGAGGTCATTTCACTACAGACAAAGTGCGACAGTTTGAGTAATTTTTAAAATGTAAAACTGCTCAAAATTAAAATGTCAAGAAAGAAACATTTTCATCTGGTTCAACAAGTCAGTTTAAGAAATTAAATGACTTTAGTTTTTGGCATCTAACAAGTCTGAACATTATGATCGGCAGCTTTTTTCTTAAATTATCTGAATATTTCACACAATAATGAGAAGAAATCTTAAAATCTTAAAATACAAGTGTGTGTTTAACTGTTAAACATGGTAAATGTTTCCTGAGACAATTGTTTTTATCCCCTTAACACGTTTTTATTTGTTTGTATATGTTTGTGTCAGTCTGCACTCAGGCCTCCTGATTCTGACTGCCTCTCCTCCACCACCATCTCCACCGGCAGCTACATCACCACCGACCCCGAGCTAAACGTAAACACCGGTGAGGGTCGGCACGAGTGTGTCCTGCTTTTGTTGTGCTTCATTCTGGTTGATTTTGCTTTGATTGTGAAAACCAGCAGCAGAAAACATCAGACAAGTGCAGCGTTACAGCTCAGAACATCTACAGAAGATCAGACCGGGACATATTTAAATCATGAGCTGACTGGCTCTTCATACAAATATAAATCTGTTATGTACTTTATTATTGTGTTGTTGTGGAACCTGTTTCAGGCTTTTTTAATGGCAATATAAGATTCTGTACCCAGGAACCACATTTTATTTTAATCAGACAACATGCTAGCTGTGTTTCCAACTTTGTTTTAGCCTAAATCTGCTCTTCTGTTTTTTTTTTTTGTCTCTTCATCAGGTACATCTTCACCCCTCAGACATGTGGAACAAGAACCTGCAGCAGACTTAATCCCTGTCTCCTCTCCGTCTGCTCAGAGCTTCTGTGCTCAGGGCGGCTCGGCTGACGGCCATGTTGGTCAGTCTGTAGACGCTCTGTTTAACGACAGCAGCATCCAGCAAATCATAGATAAATACACAAGGGAGCTTAACATTTCCCTCAGCACCACTGGGAGAACCACAGGTATTACACACACACACACACACACACACACACACTAAATCAGTATGTGACATCAAAAGACTGAACTACTCCAGCATCTGATGTTCTCTGTGTTGTTCTGCAGACAGTGAAGGCTCACATGTGGAGGAACCTTCAGGTTCTCATCGGTCTGTGAAGGACGTCTCAGAGAGGAAAGCAGAGGATGAAGATGTCTCAGTGTGTCAGTCTCCTCCCTCAGACGCAGCAGGAGCACAGAGAAACCGAATCCTGGATCACCTCCCCACTGAGGATCCATCTCTAACTGAAGAGCAGAACTCTTTCAGGCCTCTGATTGGCCAGCTGGCCGACCAGTCGTCTGTGTGTCTGGCTGCTGATCGCAGGGACTCGGCCATGGAGCGACTCGTCGGTCAGCCGTCGGCTCACTCGTCCATGATTGGTCAGCTGCCAGTCTCAGTGAGCTTGGATCAAGGTGGATGGGACTCCACTCTCAGTCGGATGATTGGTCGACTCTCCCATCAGTCCAGCTCTCATTGGCTGAGCGGCGGGCAGGACTTTTACGCGAGTCAGCTGATGGGTCAGATGGTGTCCGAGCATTCGACCATGTGGTTGGACGAAGGTGCCGAGGAGAGCAGGTTGAGGCCGCTGGTCGGGGAGCTGGATGAGTCTGCTGAGCAGCACAGTGGAGGCTCAGGTGAGAGGAGACGACTGAAGATGGAGTCCTGCTTTGTGTTGATTCACAATGAAACGTTTCATAAATGACAAATGACCATCATGAAATATTCAACTTAAACAATTAATGGAAATTAATCAATTAATTGAATTACTAAAACTGTTCATAGAAATAATTACAAACTTTTGTGAGCTTATTCTTTTTCTTATTCTTTCAGCCTCAACATGCTCTCACACACTCAAGTTCTCTGCTGTTTTTCAGGTGAAAGAACCCACATGGATCCTGGTGTTTCAGCTGAGGTCAGTGTGCCATCTTACCCAACGCTGCCTCCTGAGGCCTCGTCACACAGTCACACGGCACCGAGCCTGAACCCACATCC
>JAPZDY010000024.1:24007396-24019675 GCA_029783645.1 Ctenochaetus hawaiiensis
CCAAAACTTAAACGGTTGTGATGTTCAGTTTTCTTTTTTAAATGTTAGTTGGGACAAATGTGATATGATGATGTTGATATGATCTATTGTTTGTAATGCATAAAGGATTCATGTGATGTGTGTAATTTGTGTTTAAGTGGTGAATAAAGTTAATTAAAAAAATCTGCTCTTATCAGTTTTGCTGAGATGGAACGGTATATAGGGCAAGATGTTGGAACTGTTCTACTAGTTCTGGGGGTGCAAACAGACCTAATAAACTGTTTAAGAAAGCCGGCTCCACAGTTGGCTGCAAACTGTATATGCCTCACTGCTACTCTGTTTTCTAATATTGTTGTTACTTATTTAGATATTAAATATTACCTTGGTGTTTTTATCCTGCATATATAACTCATAATTTGTATTCTTTTTTTTACATTACATTTTACATATTTCATTCATATGAGGCTGTATCTTATTTTTTTCTTATCCTCTATGTAGATATTCTTATTCTAATTGATTAATTTCTATGTGTGACTGTCTGTGAAATTTAATTGCTGCTGCAACAAAATAATTTCCCTGTCTGGGATCAATGAAGCATATCTCAGTCTAACATAAGAAGTGTTAATCATGGGTCTTTATCAAAAAGGGATTCTTGTGTCTTTTAATAAAAAGCTTGTGTTTTTTTATGTGTACTCTGAAAAAAGTGTTGATTTTTTTTTTTTCTGTTCTTATCAGATACTACACTTGCTTTAAGAGATCAAGAGTAGTATCTGAGCGACACCCTGAGACGGTGGGGAGACCAGTTGTTTTAAAGAATATGTTGAGATTTTTGCTTAAATGTTGATTGTTGCATCAAAGGATGGAGCAGGAATAACAGCATCTGCAGACAATTCAGCCTCTTGCATGTAAAGCTTCCCTTGACTCATTGGCTCAAGCTTAAACTGCTCCAACTCAAGTTTCTTCTCAATTTTCTAACTCTGAAACTTTGTTTCTAATGCTGAATCTAAAGGAACCATTTTTTGTTGCTCAAAAGACAACCCAGCTTATGACCAGTCAATACAGATGTTTGGTATTTTAGCCGGCATACTCACTCTGTGAGAGGCTTCATCTGAAAAACTGTGTAACTCCACAGGTGCTCTCATGTTTGTGACAACAGGCAAATTTTTTCTCTTCACCAAGTGGTCCTTTAATGAGGCCAACAAGTCATCTTAACTTGCCTTCCTGGTAAGCTCAACACTGAAATGGTCAGCTACTTTGAGCAATGGATCCTTTTTGTAAGTGTTCCAACACTGCTAAGAAGATGGCAGGCTGCTTTAAATATGGACCCCTATCCCTCTGACTGACTGCCTCACCAATACTAACTGACTCACTCAACCCTAGTCTTCATGCAGGCCAGTGGCGGGATAAATTAAGCACAGAGCCCAGTAACCCGGTTGACTTCCAGCAAGGCTGTGAGTCACCTAGACAGTCATGGAGTGCACCCGAGCATCTGCTCTAACCACCTGCTGCACAAAAATAACAAACTAAAACAAAAAAAGGTTCAATGGGAACAACGAGTGCCCCTCATTGCTTGTACCTCACAGGAATAGGGTCCCAAACCACTACACAGCCCTCACTTATCAGCAGATCAGGAAAACAAATGAACCTCAGCCTCACCAATCTACAGAGTCATCCACTAGAAACAACCCAGTTAAAAAAGTCAGCAATTACAGTGACCAGGTCAACTAACACCAAGTAAATATCAGACTGTGTGTTCATCACTCCACTTTACGAATCAACCAGTTTTCCTAGCACTAAGAACAAACCACACGGAAAGATCCCGGAGGAGCCCCCATTTGTTACAACCTGGCTCAGGGCTGGCAACCAAAAGGAGGCCACACACAGTTTCAGTCAACAAAAGTAATATTTATGTAACTGAAATTAATCAGATTAAGTCTCAACAAGTGTGATGTGTAAGTAAGAGAGAGTATGTTATTTAAGCAGTGTATGGATGGGTGAAAGTATGCGAGATGCATGTTGGATGGTGCAACAAACCAAACAATGGAAGATGGCTGCAGTGGTTGCTGGAGGCCAAACTGGAAGAGAGTGAAACTCCCAGTAAGGCAGGGTTTTAAGCCTTCCTGGAGGCCTCAAAGGGCAGGTGAGAAGGCGAACCCTCCGAGCTCCACCCCTCAGCAGCTCTCTGGGCCTGCAAACAAAGGGGGCAGAGTCAGAAATAAACAGGAGGAGCGGAAGGGGCAATCACAAATAATTAAAGAAAGAAAATGGTGAAGTTCATGAAGATATAAATGAAATAGCGGAAGCGGCTAGACAGCACTATTTCAAACTCTTCCATGCGAAAGACATTGACAAAGTAAACGTGCTGATTGTTTGTACAAACAAATACCAAAAGATGTAAAACAGAAACTAGATCAAGAATTAAAACTAGAAGAACTACATACTGCATCAAAATCTATGAAAGATTAAAAAAACTTGCCTCTTTCCATGTTGTGTGTAGACCATAAAACATTGAAGGGGGAATTCACAACTATCAGAAATTCTGACTCATTAGCGACACCAGTGGCCGTAAGTGAACTGCATCTCGCCGTCCTGCTGCTCATCCTCGTGCTCGGTCTCGCACGTGAGCGAGCACAGGCCAAAATAGCGATCAGGAGATTTGAATGCGATGGTTCGGCTATTGATGATGGATGACATAAGTTTCACAGTTTGACACACTTTCATGATTGGGAACAGTAACGTTAAAAGGTAGCAAGCTTGCTTGTTCGTTCACAAACGTTATTGGCACTTATAAACATACTCACTATTTGATGTATCTTATTTATCTTACATTATTTTCCAACAGCCATTTGAAACTTTTGCTATTATGTTTCCCACAGGTGATGATTAGTTGACTAAGTCTAACTTTTCCCTTAAGTTTGCAGTGATTATCTGGCATTTCTTTTTAGCTGAAGAGTAAGACATAGGAAGAGAAAATAAAAAAGTAAGCGTGTAAAGCACAGCAGGTGGAAACGCATCTGCATGGATCTGTGCTTCACAGGTAGCCAAATGCATGTTAGTTCTGCAAGTCAAAGATCCACCTTTGTTTTGTTAGTTTTTGATAGAAATGTACTGGCAACAAAATCCTTAAAGATATTAAATTATGATATTTCATGCATGTCTATATCGGTGAAGTTGACCCAAGAGGGTGAGTTTGCTCAGGGCTAACTTACCACAGTAAAAGCACTTGAACAGCAAACATATTAGTCTAAAACGCCACCGACGACGACGACGACGGGGAAGTAAATTTAAAGTCTGGAAAGGACTAAAGAGGTAACATTTCTCACCTTTGACAGTATGAAGTAGCCTACACTAGCTTTCGTAAGCTACCGCGAAGCTCCACAGGTGGATTCATCAACGTTAGCTTACTGCGCTTTGTCAATCATGTGACTTCAGTGAGCCAATGGGGTGCCGGTAACAGTAGAAAACTGTGGACTGAACCAATGGGCGGCCGCGTTTCTCTTTTGGGGAGCTTTTATTTTGTTAATTGTGTTGTTGCTGCAAAAATCATGAGTCTTGATGGAAAACACAACTCACTCAACTTTGAGTTGATTTTTTTTTTTTTATTTTCTTAGAACAAAACAATTCTCCATTTGCATTTCAGACAAGGAGACTCAGAACTGAATAAGGAGCAATTAAAAAAAAAAAAACAAAAAGGAGGAGCTGTAATAAAAGTTCCACAAGGCAAATCTTTTACAAAACCACATCGGTCATCGTCACTAAACCAGCTGAGCATAAAAACGATTCTTTCAAATACGCTTTCTCAAACATTAGGTTACTGTATAAGCATAATTTAAAAAAAAAATAAAATAAAATAAAAAGGACAACTTAATATTGAAGACACAAATACTGATACTCTAAACCACATTTGGGGCATAAATATCAAATTTTTTAAATGCTAGTCTGTTTAATATACCAAATATGATGACTTTGCACTTAAAAGATTAGTTTGATATTTTTGAAAATCACTTTTCCTCTGGTGCATGGCAAGCAGTCACGACCAGAGTACAGGAGAACATGGGAATGGTGAACCTCTCTTTGTCTTCCTGGCCACAAGAGTGCGCTCACACTCAGTTGGCATGCTGAACGGTGGAGAAGCACAGTTTGAGGGTGTAAGGGTAAGGACCAGCTAGAAAGAGGGGAAAGAGACAGGTGATGAGTTTTATCTTTGTCTTAATAAAGTGTTCGTCCTGATGTTTATCTGTTCTCATTTTAGTTTCTCAACTTCAATATTTTTTTCTACCTTTATTATTAAAAATAATAAAAAGAATTCCTTCTCAGCACACCACAATGGGCCAACGGAACAAAAATCAGACAAGATGAAAATGTCGTGCACATACCTGCGTTCTTCATCTGGTAGTGGTTCATCATGGCCAGGGCCTCCATGGCATCATTGATGGATTCCCACTCCAGCAGACCTGAAGCACTGCGGTCATTAGGAGCTGCGCCACCTGGTGGTGGTGAACAGAGGGTTAAAATCCCAACACACACTTCAAATAGATGAACGTCACTCTGCATAGAGTGTGATGATCTTGGAGTCATTAAGATTTATGAGTCAAAACTTTACTCCCAATTCTACAAACACAGATGTTGGACTTGTTTCTTCAGGAGACAACAGTCAGTAACTTAAACTGAAAAAAATGTGTCTGTTGCTTTTAGTTGTAATGAGGTCTTCCAGATGTTAGATATAATATAATTAAAATATAACTGTAGCTTTAATCAAATCCGTAAGCAGAATAAAAGGAACTTACTCTTTCCTGTGAACATTTTGACGTTGACAGGACACTTGACGCCAACTTCTTCACAAATCTGAAAAAGTATTAGCAATGTTAGGCACAAGAGCTTCAAATGCTTAAATTTTGACAGCTTAAAAATGGTATTTTATATACATTTTATTTATTTTATTAACACTTTATCAGTTCGGATTCCAATGCAATAAGTTATCAGCTGTGGTAAGAAATGTTTTCCCTCTGTTGCCTTTTTGATGAAGACCATGCAGGTGATGTGTCGGCTCAGAGTGAGAAGTTTAACTTCTCATGTGACAAAAACAAATACTTCCTCTTTCTACGGACCTGAGAGAAAACCTCTGGCGTAACATCTGGCTGGGCGTTGAAGAAGTGCAGCACGTTGCTCGGGTGCTGGATGCGGTTCTTAGCTGCCTGTTCTGGTGATGTGAACCGGTTGTTCCTGGAGCCGTGGAAGTCCTTGAAGCTTCGCGTGCCATCGTCCAGCTCGTAGCACTGACCGGGTACGATGGCCTGTTGTTTGGATACGCTGCAGGGAGGAACCATCATTAAGTTTGAAAAACTGCTTGTACATGTGTATGTGTGTAACTTGTGTCTAAAACTGTGAGCGGCTGAGAAGCATCAGTATCACTTCTGTGAACTAAAACTAGAACTGCAGTGATGTTTCTTATCTGCAAAAGGCCTGAGTGGTTTAAAATCTGTTCAGACAAAGCTGGTTTTTGACAACAGGAACGTTTCTCAAACAGGACGAGCTGAACTCACCACACATTAATCTTCTGTGAAAACAGGAAGTTGTTGTTGAGGTTATTGATTGCACGATCCACTGCATAGCAGTCTCCCATTTCCACCATGGCTGCTCCAGGCTTACTCTTCATGAACTTCACCTACGAGAAGAAACAGAAGGTTTTTGGCTATTAAATTTTAATTCCTGACACTCTTTCTGAAGGTATCTCTCCCCCTGCTTTCATGGCCTGAATCACACATCTATTTGTTTCTTCACTGGCATATTTGGCCTTTGTCCCACAGAAAAAACCCTCTGTCAGATACTGACCCGCTCCACGTTGCCATAGAGACAGAAGATATTGAAGACACGGTCTGCGTTCATCTTCAGGGGGTCCAGTCCGTACACCATGACAACCGGAGACTCCGCGTGGCCGCCGTACTCGCCAGGAGGAGGAGGAGGGGGTCCATATCCTGGCCCGTAGCTTCTTCCTCCACGCCCTCTCATTGGATGACCCATGCGGCGACCCTCATAGGGTGGAGATCCAAAGCTCTCGTCGTAGCCATGGTAACCGCCTCCTGAAGAACGAGGCGGAGAGGAGAAATGACTGATCAAGCACTGCCAGGTCAACTCCAGACATAACCAGTTTTCTAAAAAAAAAAAATCTTCGGCAAAGCTCAGGAAAAGCAACACGTGGAGTTATAAACAACGATGCAACATCACATCACAAAAACTAGGGCTGGGCGATATGGCCTAAAAAAAAACTTAGATTTTTTTCACAAAGAATCCAGAGTCACGATTTAAATCGATTTTTTTCACCCCCTACCTAAAATCTATTTGAAGTTGACAAAGAAATTGTTCAAAACAACGTTATGATGGTATGAACTACCGTTTGAACCCTGGGAAAAATGCAAATCCTCCCCAATCTAGTTTCCAGTTTATGCTAATTGTGCTGCGCTAGCTAGCGTAAGTTAGCACATTAAGACATACGTTCGGAGTGAGATCTGTACCGCTCGCCACCATGTTGTTTGTGTATGAAGCACAGGGGGGAGGGGGGCGCGCACTCCACTCTCTCTGAACTATGGGAGCCCAGCAGGCAGGCGTTGGTGGCGGATGTTGATGAGAAAATCGATTTTCATTAGAACAAATCGACATTAAGTACAAATTCGAATTAATCGATAAAATCGATTTATTGCCCAGCCCTAACAAGAACTGTAAGAAGGATTAATTGTCAAGTGCTCCTTTGATATGATCCAGAGTGTCTGCGCTACATATTTCAGGCCATAAACAAACGTAGTCCTTCAGAATACAGAAAGATGAGCATTTTTTCTATGCATGTGTAAGAGTCTTACCGTACTCTGGAGGGTGATCGCCCAGCAGTGCAGGCTGTCTCTGACGCTTGTTTGGGTTGGCGTTGACGTCTTCTACAAGAACAAAAGACAAAAGAGGGGAAGAAAGGTAGATAAACAAAAAGGGAGAGATGAATACGACAAGACACTTAGAACATGGCTGGCTGCAACGTCTACATGACAATGGGATGTCTGAGCATTTGAGAATCAGCATCAGAGTGAACTGACATTTGATGCCAAAAATCTGCCTGAGAGAATGTTGTACGCTTGGTAAGTAATTTGTCAAAGTAGCTATCAAAGACTTCAACCAAGTGTTGTTACTGGAGACTGAAGCATGCATTTGAAGACTGATTTTATCTCACATGTAAGAGCCACAGCCCACCACACACAGACATGCACACAGACAGACACACACACACACACACACAGATATATTACACTCATTGCTACAACAGATATAACCAAGTAGCTGAGATCATCAGTGTTCGTCCTTTGTGTTTTTAATCTAGTTCAGGGAAATGGGAGGGGGAGCATGGGGATGTAAAAGATGGCAAAAGTGATATTAGACTCTATGGAAATTTCCCTGAAACACAAGCCCTTTTACTCAGAACACATCCAAAATAATAAATCTGAAGCATTTTAAGTGGAACGGGGGGGAAATGACAAACATGAGGTGGATACTGATGATCTAGGAAGTGATAAGGCAAGGATATCAAACACAGTCACTCTGGATAAGTATAACAAATGGCTACATTTAAAAAATAAAGTTTGTACGCTCACACACACCTGCATTGCTCCCATTGCCATCTGCATCACCATCTGTACAGGTACACAATAATCATACACAATCAGAATGGAAGCCAGGTTAATAAAATGTACATTTTTTTTTCCGATCAAATGTGAATTTACCCCAGTTAAATGTCAGGAGAGTGCAGTAAAACCACTCATGACAAAGCTGTCTTGTCCTCAGTTGAGAAGCATTTCACAGTAAACGCTGACAGATTGTGATTTTGAAATGCGGATGGCTTGGTACCTCTGCAGGTGACCAACCAGGCTCATGCAAATTCTGAATGCAATTTGGTAACGAAAATGTTTAAAAGGTGGTTTGTAAATTTTGGACACCAGCAGCCACTGTGGCTGGTGGATGAAAAGCTCTGCGACGCTTTGTGATGAACAGGGTTGTCATGGGTCAACCACATCCTTCATGAATTTATATGAAGTTCACACCCTTTTTCCTCCAGTGATTCAAAATATGATTTTATTCCCAAAGAAACTATCACACAAGTCCAGGGAACCTCGTCATAACGGGTTCCTGTTGGCTTTAAACTGTCAACAGAGGGAGTGACAAGACATAGCAATAAGACATACAGCAAGTTTGAGCAACATTAGAAATGCAAGCTCCAACAGAACCACAAGCATCGCCCTCCTCAGGAAAGAGAAACATTAAGCCTGTATGCGGAAATAAAAAAAAAAAAAAAAAAAAATCGAGTCATGTCAGTCTGGTGTGGCCATGTTGGGTGCTGGGCTTTGGACCCATGTGGTGCTGTGCGGTTATGTCCCCTGAGGAGGGTCTCGATTTACTTACTGCCTGCTTACAAACAGTGGGAGGAAGATATTTGCTGCAGTAGTTCCACCACTCTCCTCTCAATTCATTTCATCCCATACTCTTATCCATTTCCTCTTTTGGGGAAACAACTCTCCACTTCAGGATCGATTCCTGGTTTAATCAAGTTGAAACGCCCACTGGTGGGTCGGTGGGTGGGTTGACCGTTTGGCTGGCGTTTCCGTCCTTTTTGTTCCTTTTTGGAATAGTCCGCTTAGCACCCACCGGTAGGCCTTGAGGCTGCCATAGAGAACATTTCAGTTGGGAAGCTGGCTCCTCTTAGTCGCAAATTGCCAAACCTGCATCACATGGAAGGCGTTACACAGGTTCTAAAGACTTTAAAATATAAAGAAAAAAAAAAACTGCACTCAGCTAAACAGGGATGCATGTTGTCAGAAAATCAGAGGGGGGGAAAGATGAGGAGATGAGGAGAAAGAGCAAGAGAGAGAAGCTGAATTCCATGTGTGAGGAAACACATACGGGGTAAAAGCAAAGATGGGGCCTGACTGGGCTCTGAATGTGCTTGATGGTGTTGTCAGCAGTGTCTTGTCTTCATCAGTTGTCTTGTGTTGACTCCAGTCTGACTGGCTACAGCTCGATTCGGGATGTAAGTCGTCTATTGGATCAGTCGATACGGCCTCAGCGAGTGTCACCGAGTGTGGTGCTTGAGTGTGTTTTCATGTACACAAGCGTGACGAACAATGCGGCCCGTAACGGTACAGGAAGGGCCGAGACTCTTAAAAATCTTGGTCGACTGGTTAGTATCAGTATGCATCATCTGCTGTACTGAGAGATGTCTGTCACTAACATCTGTTTGGGTGGATGCTGTGTCTTCTCTTGTATCAGTCTCCACAATGGGGGGTGTTGCAAGCTTTGGCCTGCTTCAGTGTGTCATTCGCTTGTGACTCAAAGTGGGTAAGAAAGGAAGAAGGGGGAAGGGACCAAGTGTAGCTCAGTGCCCAAAACTCCCCACCCTCTAGAAGTGTGCGTTGTCTTCGTGGTTCTTGTGCTGGAGTGCGAAGATGAGGAATGAGTGTTGAATCAGTCCTACATCGTCATGCTGAATGGGTGGTGTCTTGCAGTTTGTCCCCTTGTGTCTCAGGGGACGTTTGGCCCTCTGTATGAAAGTGGTTGTGTCCTCACTGAAGAAGTGGATGCTTGACATGGTGGCTGCTGGTGGGTGATGTTGTCAGCGTGTGTCTGCCTCTCAGCACAAATCCCTGTGCGTGTTTTTTGGACTCGCTGAACTCAGATTTATCAGGAGGAGATAAGAGTTACGTGATGTTGCAGATAGTCTCTTTACTGATGCTGGTCCATGCCTCTGTTCTCACTTCTCAGACAAATCCGACTTAAAAATATCAGTTACAGATGAGGCCAATCATCTGGTTGTGCAGTTATTCACAAGAGTTTGAAAACAAAAACCAAAAACCGAAAGAACCGAATGAGAGAAGCTGAATGACAGTGGAAAAGACCAGGATCAGTCTTAGTGGCAAGGACATTTGTTTCAGGCTGCTCCCTTTAAACTTTATGTGCAAATACTTGTTGTCCTGTTAAAAAATGTAAATTGATTTATCATTTCGAATTCTAAGACTACGTTCACACTGCAATCCTTGGTGCTCAATTCTGATTTTTTTTTTCTCCAGATCCAACTTTTACTGGATGGCTGTTCACTGATTCAGGTCACTTGGATCTGCTGTGTGAACGTAGGGATCCCAGAAACCCTCTGAGCTTGTCTCCTGTTTTTAAATTTGATTCTTCTGACCGCACAGCAGAGTGTAACATAATCAGCTTAAAATATTTAGCTGAATTGTTGATTTCATTTTACTTGATGCCCTCTAATTTTTATGGTTGGATTGTTCTGAGCTATTAAAGCTGATTTTTTTTTTTTCACATTATTTCCTCAATGTCTGTAATCTCTTCTTACAGCATTTAAACCTTAACCAAAGTGTGTACTGCCAAATGTTAAGACACAAGTAAACACTTCAATCACAACCCGGCACAAGTTCTTCCTCATTAAATATAAGTTTGACTTAAAATGTGTATATTTTGCTAGCTGGAACTCTTCACAGTGGCAGTGAAGGTGTTATACAATTCAAGACTTCAACAAAGATACAAAAACATGTGTGGCACTCAGGAAATGCTCTGGATGGTGTTCAGGGGCTTGTGGTTTACCTGGGCCTCCCAGATTAGGGTTTGTGTAGTCCCAGGTATCCTGGTCATTCTTGAACACGTTCAGACGAGTGGGCTGTGGAAAAACAACTTACATGAATGAGAGCATGAAAGTTTCAACCTATTTGACAAATCTGTACAACTATCTAAACACTATGTTAGTTTGTCAAATGAAAACCAAATCCGCAGCCAGTTTATAAATGTAATCTTTTAGGGCTGGTAGACCAGATAATTGTTTTCCTCTGCCAGAAAGTGGAACAGCACAGATCTCATCTCAGTGTTTGGGCACAATAGCCTGCAGTGTAATTACCTTACAGAAACTGTGACGGGGTATTGTGTCTCTTCTGAAGATTTACATACCTTGGCATACTCGATCTTCAACGTGCAGCAACCGGAGTAAATGTCTGCTCCATTAAGTGACGCTTTTGCCCGCTGGGCGCTTTGCACAGAGTCAAATGTAATGTCAGGGTTAAGGACGAGACAGGAAGGCACCAGGCTATCAGGTTATCTGACTCGCAGTAATCATCAGTAATCATAACAGATTAGCTACAAAAAGCGACAACAAACAAACAAACAAACAAAAAAAAAAAACAGCGGAGATACTGGCACAGCTCTTGTTGTTCACGATTCCTTTGTAAGTCTACAGGGATAATAGACCAAGTGTTATTTGCTTTATCTGATTTTGCAGTACCATGTCACCATGTTTGTTTTACAGGGTTAATAAGGTGTTTCAAACTGACATACATACCAGACAAGTTCCTGTCATAAAACTACACCAGCCACAATTACTTCCACACACTGGGATCTTGCATAATATCCAGCAGTCCACTTCATTCTTGTCATGTTGTGAAAAACACTACAAGTCAACAAACAGTGACCTCCATGTCAGTTTGAGCAAATGGAAAAGGATATTCAACCATCGCCTGAACGCCGTTCTTCCTGAAGATGACGATTCTCTGGACGGGCCCACAGTTGTTGCAGATGGTGTAGAGGACATCCTGTGGACATTTAGCAAGTTTAGCTGAACTACAAACGAGAGTATGCAAAATATGTGTAAGCTTTGGACTATTTTCATTATCATTAAACCTGCTGATCACTTAAAAGATTATTCATTAACAGTTTATCCATCCAAAAGCTCAGATGGTGAAGCTCGAACCAGTATACATCACAGATTAACTAACTGGCGCCACTGATGTATTAATCAAAACCATGTAAATGAAATAAGCTGCACATTTACAGAAAAAACAAATAAGCAAACAAAAAAAAGGTGACACAAATCTGTGCATTTACCGTGGTGATGGGGTAGATGGGGTTCATGATGGTGAGCAACAGAACATTGTTAACACTTCTGGAGTCGTCAGAGTCTCCCGGCCTGGAGATCTTCTGGCTAGTGGAGTAGTTGATGAAGGCTGGGTGGCCGGCGATGTAAACCTGGTTGTCTGCAGCGTACGTTACGGCTGTGGATGATCCGTTCATGTCCTCGTACTCAACTAGCGCCTGACGCTTCTTAGGCATCACGACCACATAGCTACAAATTCAGGTAACGAAAAAGAAGCTTAGTTAGTGTGCATGTTGAAACCACTTTTATAAATATACTTTCCACTAGGGGTGTAACGATTCATCTACTTCATCGATGTATCGATTTATATTCCTGTGATCCAACTACATCGATCTGTG
>JAPZDY010000024.1:24025799-24036308 GCA_029783645.1 Ctenochaetus hawaiiensis
ACAAATAAATGATCAAAATAACAAGAACAAATTTAAGTAAAAATAATAAAGTTAACAAATTTTACAAATGTGAACACAAGAGTCCTCATTGATTCTTAAATGTCAAATTGACCAACTTAACAATTGCCTAAAGGGTGACATGTCATATGTCAAGTATGTAAAAATACTAAATTAATAAATTTAAAAATAATTATAGCAATAAAAACAATTGGTACAATGTAACGCATTATTTTTTTGAATTGTTGCTCTCTAAACAAAGATCAAATTGAATCACAAAGTGTTGAGAAACACACATAACTCATCTGAAGATCACCAAAGTATGTCTGTGTTACCGGCCCCATGAGGACAGGGGCTGAGTTTAAATTCAACACAAGCAATTCCTTTCAACATGTAAACATCATAAACTCTTTACTTGTCTCACGTTACAGTCAAAGGAGGATTGTGATGAGGTCAACAGTGTGGTTTAGATACAAACTGTTTTGGTCCAAAAACGCGCAGCTTACGCCACCTACCTTCTCACTGGAGTCCTGGACTTGGAACGGGCTGGAGAGCCAGACCTGAAGTGACAAGAAATAAACAGTTTTCAATCACAGCCAGGATGGAAATGATGGAAAAACTGACTGCACGTGTGCTTAATGAACCCCTGAAGGAGCTAAATCATCATCTGTTCTAAACTGTCAGATTCTACTACTGAACTGGATATGAACAACCATGATGAGCAGCAGCTTTATCTGTCACACATCTAGTTCAACAAGTTGTATTCTTACCTGCTCCTGCGTCTGGAATAAGATGGGGAACGACGGCGGCTCCTGAAAAAAGAACAGCAAGAATCACAAAAAGGACAATCAAGTCTCCTCTGCTGGACTGACTGGCATGAAACAAACATTACAATGTGTCACTGTGAGAACAGTTCTAACCAGAATAATTTAAATAATTGCACTTAAAAAAATCAAGACAACTGTATGCGTGGACATACAGCACCCCTCACAAAGTGGGCTCCTTCCATATTTACAGTACTAAATATAGATCTGTTTATTTCAACTGTGTGCTGGTTTTTATTGGTAACCCCACAGAACAAGTATTTCTTGTTGATAATCAAAGGGTGTGTTTCAGTGCTTCTGTACCGGCTGTGGCTACGGCTTCGGGAGCGAGAGCGATAGCGGCGCCCGCGGGACCTGGACCTGGAGCGAGATCGAGAACGAGACCTAGACCTGAAATGAAGAGACAAACAGATTTATCATCTTCTGCTTCCATAGAACAAAGTAGATAAATAATATTTGCTTCTGAGCAGCAAATTAAGAACTTGTAACAGTAGCTGTGTCAGTATATAAAATGGACTGTGTTCCTTTACCTGCTGCGACGGCCTCCCCTCTTGCTGAAGCGGTAGCAGTCATAGGCATAGTGGCCCCGGTCCCCACACTGGTAGCATCGGTCATTGGGATCAAACTGACGTCTGCTGGGGCGCCCACGACCCTTCCTGGAGAGGCCGGTTGACATCTCCACACGTACACGAGAACCACAAAGAACTCTGAGAAGACAAAAAGTCAGTAAGAGAGGTCGAAGGCCAGTCAACTCCTGCATGTTTTTCATGCACACTGCAAGGAATAATACATCCAAATTACATTACAATTTTGTCTTGTTTGGTTATTTTTCTTGTTAAAAATGGGCAGAGAGGATTTCAGTGCTACACATGGCTGTAGATCTGTAAATATCGCTGAAACTCAATGTCCTTTATTTTATTTCACCCAGAGAATTTTGAAATATTTCAGTAAAGTTACAACTCACTTTCCATCCATGCCCTTCACTGCATCTTCTGCATCTCTAGGATCCTCAAACTCCACAAAGGCAAACCCAGGTGGGTTCCTGGCCACCCACACACTTCTCAGTGGACCATAATAGCTGAATGCCCGCTCGAGCTCCCCCTTGGCAGCACCATTGCCTAAGTCGCCCACATACACTTTGCAGTCAGTGGCCCGAGACGAGCTACGGGAATAATAGGACATGGCTCCTTTCCTGTTGGGAGAGAAGAAGAACATGAAAAGGTTAACACAGAAAATCCATCTGCAAGCAAAATAAAGATCATAGAGAGATTATAGATCTGATAATGAATCTTTCCAGGTAAAATGGAAAGTCTTTGGTATCATAACACTGAGCATTTTCTGCCTCCCTGAAATTTTAAATACAGAGTGATTAATTTATGAATAAACATGCAGATGAAATTAATTATAAAAATGTTAAAAGCCCTAAGATCACGAACAGCAAGTCATTTTCTGTTGCCCTAATATATTTTAAAAAACATCAACAACAGATCCATCTGAAGCTAGTGGATGTTTTGAATGTCTCCCATTGAAGTGCGGCTTTTAAGTAACGTTATCTCCTTCGGTTTTTCGCTGATGAGGATCAACAGCGCCACCGTCGTCATGCAGCCGGTAAGCGCACCTGTTAGCGCGCCAAACACGAGCTCGTCCGCACAAGGCCACTGAGATTTTATCTTTATAATATTCATCTTTGTTATCAAAACAAAATCAGCTGAGTCATGTTTATCCACAGGCATGACTGCATTCAAACAATTAAATTACAGTCGTCGTTAACGGATAGATCAGTTACAGAGCCGTTGGTGACGGTTTAATATTTACCGTGCACATGTTGTGAGCCCCTTGGATGGCTGTTAAATCATAAAATCATTATTTTCCACCACATGTGACTCTTGCCAAGGACACACATGTCTATCGGTTCACGTGAATTAAACGAAATGCGCCAACGTTATCAAACGTTACTTACAATCAAGAGTCAACGAGGCTAGCTACTCCTAGCTCACTCATGTTAACCCTTTTAAAGATTAAAATATGGCGACGGCCTTTTTTCTAAATAACAATACAAGTAAAACAGACAAAATGCGTGTGATGTGCATGTGTAAGTTGTAAACGTTATATCTAAAAATTAGCTGAAGGCCTCGCTACTCGCCTGCTCATAAACAATGGCGACTGCACGCGTTAGCTGCGTTACTGTTACCTTCTTCCGCTGATTCCTGATTCAGCTCCGGTTGGAGATGAAATTCAACCGACAGAGGTGCCGTCTGGAGGTGGTTTTAAAAAAAGCTAACGACTATTCTTGCAAAATTGATTGTTTAGACAGCCAATCTTCAAAGAATTAACGAATCTCCGACGTCTTCACGGGTTGACCGGGTGAACCATTAGCGCCGAAGTCCAACTTCACGATCCACCGACGTCACATCCGCTTCTGCGCACTGGGATTCAAATAGCGTAGTAGCGACACTTCCGGGAGATGCTTAAAACGATTCTCTTATGAGTTTGAAAGGCGTTTAAGCCCAACAAAAGCCCTTTTCATCCATCAATCACTCCTATACGTTATTTTTTTTAAATTTAAAACAACTCTGCTCCGAAAATTTGTCACTGCTTTACACTTTGTGATTTTATATTTTAATCAATTTGTGGAAAATATGGTTTGGGAGAAGGTCTGCCTTCTGACTATAGAATACTTAATCACTAATAATGTTAAGGAAATGTCTCTGAAGCTCATTCATTCATGTTCTAAATGCAGAATTGGTGTTCCAAATGTGAAAACCACAAAATTATTGAACTGATCCTCTCAAGATTATTTCTGATCAATATGTGACTGTGTCAGTTAAGTCACCGTGTTATAAAAGTAGCCTACCCAGCACACAGGTAATCCTTCTCCATGTGTCCTGTTAGGTTCCTGTTTCGGTTCTGTTGTTGCACACTTTAAACAACATTATAGGATTTTTTTCATGACCTTTGATTGTCATGCTATCATATGTTTCTTACATGAATCTACTGTTTGTTCCCTTGATGCAATTATGTTAGTTTTTGGGGGATACAGAGTATTGATCTAATACAAGTGTTCTTTTCTAAAACAATTTAAACCTGTGTACCCTCACTATTTAAAACTGGCTGAAAAAAATTACTTTAGAGTGAATGGTTATATAAATCTGTACATCACTTCTAACACATAGAGATATTCATTTACCAAAATGTATTTTACCCTTATTTTTTTGACTTGTTTCAATGGCCTCTCCATATTTACAATACTAATTATAGATCTGCAAGTTTCGGTTGTGTGCTGGTTTTTATTGGTAACCCCTCAGGTCAAGTATTTCTTGTTGATAATTATAGGGTTTGTCTGTGTTTCAGCTGTGACCACAGCTTCGGGAGCGAAAGTGATAGCGGCATCCACGGGACCTGGGACCTCAGAACAAGGAAAAAACACCTCAGAACAAGTAAAAAACACCTCAGAACAAGGAAAACACTTCCCTTAATGATTAATTACACCTCTACGATGAAACACCTCATGAGGTTTTAAGCTTGTCTGGCCTCTATTGTTCTTGGACCACACAAACCAAAACCAACCTGTTACACCAGTTTGGACTGCATTGTGTTGCACCAGTGCCAATGTTTGTCAGTGCAATGTGTTTGCACCTGATTCTGTTTGTTCTCTTTCATTCATCAAAGGTGAAGCCTGCCTGGCAGCTTTGCTGGACTGAATGAATGCATGGACATCCCCGACTCTAACGCCCTTCCTCCAGCGCATGCGGTGCTGGAATCTGTGAGAGATTAATGAGTTGGAACTAAAGAACGTTTGCCTCTTTGATTCAAGAAATGACAAATAATCATAATCAAAATATTTAAAATCTGTCAACCATTTAATCCAAGTTGAATTAGCATTGCAGAATGATAAAGAATATCCTACTATAAATTACTTTTCATCAGTATAACTTAAAGTAATAACAGCCTGCTGTGTTTTTTCGTCTGTGTAGGCAGATAAAAACAATATTCTGTTGGGTTCCAGTTGCAGCAGGTCCTAGTTGGTCCTGATCAGGATGTTTGCATGTTGTTGGATGTGTGATGGCTGAATTACTGAGCAGTTCCATGAACACAGAGCAGGAAGCTTTAAAGCCAAATCTTCTCTTTTGAGTAACTGCTAATACACTTGTTAAGAGTCAGTCGGCTCAATTTTTAGTTTTTTCCTCTCAAAGTTCTGCTCACACCAAGTCAAAAGCTTTATCTCTTTGTATGTTCTTCTTGCACATTGACTGCAACCAGCTGGTGAGTTTCAACAGAACTTTAAAGTGCTGGTTAATCTGCAAAATGTCTCATGGTCCCGTGTTTCCATGCATGTTGGGTTCAACTTCTTCTTTGCTCATTTTGAGCAAAAATAATGACTCAGACACATTACGCCTTGAAAATAAATAAACTATATTCCAATAAGGTCAACTTCACTTGATTAAAGACCTTCATTTTTCTTTCGGGAACACATTACACCTCATGCCGTTTTTTCTCAAAAACAGGTTGCCATTTTTTTCTAAGATTTTTTTTCTGCATTTCATAAAAAAACTTAAATATCATCTTCAGTTAATAATTTATTACATTATTGACTAAATGTATATGTCTATCACAAGATATTGTAGTAACTCAGTCATTATTTCCTTACAAAGGTTCAGGCAGAGAGAAATTTTCATCATCACAGGAAAAAACTTCACAGAGAGACACACTGAAGAGCAAGACCTGGGAGGGAGAGAATGGAAGAAGAAGAAGAAGAAGAAGAAGAAGAAGAAGAAGAAGAAGAAGAAGAGGGGGAACACTTTCACAGACATAGAAATATCGTACACCAACAAACAAAAAAGTGACCTGGGATGTTGCTTGTTGCAGTCGTAACCTTGACACAACAGAGCACGCTCTCTTTTCACAGTTTCTAAAGGTGACAGAACAAACAGTAGACACTGAATCCATAGATGGTTTCTCTGTGTGTGGCTGCGTGTGTGTGTGTGTTTGTCTTCAGTATATCTGCATGGAGCTGTCGTGGTGTCTGTGTTTGTACTTGTTTTATTTCACAAAGATCCTCTGGTGTTTGGGATTTGAACTGCAGGGAATCAACCCGATTAAAAAAATGCCCGTAGGCGTCCATCACAGTAGACCATGCTGCTAACACGTGTACACAGGGATTCATCATGCATCTGCAGAGGAACACGGAGGGGAAGCAAACACGGACACACACTGGGAAAAGGTGAGTGAGGAGGAGAGGCTGGATGGGGAGGCATCACATCTAGCTACAGAACAGCAAAGGCCGAAGCCAGACAGTTAGAAGTTCATGGAAACATGGAACATCGTCCGAACATTGTAGACAGTTCTGTTTTTCGGGTGCTGAGCCACACCTGGTCACATCTGCCGGGACCACGCCGGGTGTAGATCTGAGCGGATCATTCAGCCTCCGCCGGTGCTGATCAGGTTTCAAACCGTCAGATTACAGAAGAGTTCAGCAGACCTGTGTGCGTGTGTGTGTGTGAGAGAGTGTGCGTAAGTGTGTGTGTGTGTGTGTGATGTGTAATCTTGGTCCCACCTGGTGGTTCAGTGAGTAAACAAAGCTACTCTTACAACCTCACACACCACCGACCTGCCTCACAACCACCACTAACATCCACGAGTCCCTCTGAAGCTCATGACGACCCAAGACTGACAATTTCACCGGCAATGTCCACAGTTTCTTCATGTAAACATGCTACTTACACTCAAAAGCTTCTCCTGCAAGAGATTTGGATGAAGAAATGTGCGTTGGCAGAGGGTTACAACAAACACTGGAGCAGAGGAAGATGAGTACCGACCTCTCATCAAAGCTACTGAAGAGAGAAGGTGTGTTTTACTTTTTTTCCATATTGCACATTGAAACCACACTCCTGGAGCTAAACGCCTCGAGGACCTGCGACGCAGCTTATCCAGAGATATATAATCCTCTTGTAAATAAATAAATATCTAAATAAATCATCTTATGGGAAGAAATATACACAAGTAAAACAGACACAAATGAGTCAGCAGACAGAGAACTGAAGTGAATCAGATGGGATCATGTTTGGATTAAAGGGGAGCCTCCTCACGGTGGAAAATACAAAATCTAATCCATTAAATTCAGTAATGGTGTAAACTACACTACCAACTGTATATACTGATACTATTCTAAACATTGTTTAGAAGTACAAAAAAACCTACCTGGCCTACTTCTGCAAGGAAAAAAGATACAAAATCGGTTTTAGAAAGTTTACAAAGTATAGTTAGTTAAGGGTAAACTAATTTAATTTTATTGACATTAGTAACAAATTCCACTTTTATAGCACTTATCATTTGTGTGTGAGATGTTTGTAATGGACCTGCAGCTCAGTAATAACACAGAAATAGACTTGATTTAGCTGATGGCAGTGAAATTGCAGGCGTAATAATAATATTTTGATGTGTCCACATGATAATTCAGCTCTTCCTTTAGATGCCTGACGGTAACTTTATTATGATGTCGCTGCTCGCAAGATTCGTTATGACGGTTTGTTCATATGCTGACTTTTCAGATTCATGCACTTCAATTCTGTGAAGCCAAAAGGTCAGTGTAGAGTGTTACAGCCAATCAGAGGATGTTTGCAAATAGTTTAGTCTGTTTAACTGGTACTTTTGGTACTTTTATTCTGTCAGCAGTTTCAGATCTCAGTTTTTGTGACATTTATGTTATGTTTCGAATCTGTTAAGCTGTTCTGAGCAACACAAACATGCCTCGAAGGGCAGTGTTTTCTAATGTGTTCTCCTGCAGCCTATGCTTTGCTACTGTGGCTATAGAAACTGTATTTGATATAAATCCATGATCCTGTCGGCTGTTTGCAAAGCTGAGCCACCTAAAGACTGTAAACAGAGTCTGCAGAACATTACATGATGGTCCTTGGTCAGTTCTTTAAAACAAAGTGCAGACTATCCGTTAAAATTGGATGTAAGTTTCAACATATCTGGTACTTGCATTGTGCTGTGAGCACAGATCAATGAGGGAAGGACGAGTTACAGCAGTCCCTTCACACAGGAAACAGGAAACATGGTTTCACCAGAGTTCAGTTTTCCTCCTGTGACTCGCCCTTCATGTATTGCACACTAAAAAGGAAGGAAAACGAAGGAAAACAGCATGTTTTAGTTACATCAGATAAAGTGCAGCCTGGGCAGTTTGTACAGCTCGAAGCTTGAATACTAGATTTTTACTGGAGTTTTCCTTAAGGCATTGAACAGGCGCCATATTGAAGCATCAGTGTGGTAAAAAACACCATCCTGGATCTTTGTTACTGTGTTATGATCTTGTGTCCTCATAAATATGCTGCAGACTGAATGTTGATCACTGTTTTGTAAGTTTTTAAATCATCTAGTTGTAATTTTCCGCTTTTAGAGGCTTCACTCTTGAAAGAAAACTAACACTGTTAAGTCTTGTTCCACCCATGAACCATGCATTTTTGTCTGACCGCTAGTCTGTTAGGATACATGCCACAGTAATGGATTACTCTGTCTCCACCCACAATGACACAGTGATGACTGACAAGTTCAGTGTCTGCACTCAGGTCGGAGTTCATGCAGGTGGAACAACAAACTTTGTTCTCACATGTTTTGATAACAACGTCTGATCCGTCTGAGGAGGAAAAATGTCCGTGTTGTTCCTCTCAGATCATCCACTGGATCAAAGCCCTCTCCTCCGTCCTTTTTGCCCACATCGACAGCTTTTCACGCAGAGATTTAACGACAAGAACCAGCCGAGTTCACTGAGCGGACGCACAAATGCAGGGATGTAAATTACAGGTGGATCTCCCTTTTGCAGAGCGTATATATGTGAATAATGTAAAGATGCTCAATATTTGGATTTACGTGCAAAAAATTATCCCTCAGTCTGATATGCAAACCTCTGTGGTTACCATGGAAACACACTGGACTAGAGCGAAGGATGCTGGGGAGGCTCTTTAAAAAAACTTTCAGCCACTTTTACAGATTTATTCCACTTGTTTGGTCAGCAAAGACTTTAATCTCTGTTTAGTTTGTTGCCAGAATCACCAGTCAGCCCACACTCGTTAAAATGTCTTAAGATCTGAGCGTGAATTTAAAACAAACATCCAAAAGTTTCTGGCAGAAACTCGACTGTTTTCTCTGTAACTTGAATGTCTAGACAGATAAGTAGCTAAGCATTCTGGGAGATAATTTTTCCACCTTCTTTGACTCTTTCATTAACAGGCATCGCCGTCTGCCCACAGAACTCACTACACTCTATGTACAGTTGTTTTTTTCACTATTTACAGCGCGTGTGGAGAACCGCCCTCCATACAGTGTGTCAGACAAGCGTCGCCACCATGAGAACCTCCTGGAGTAAACAAACTGTTGTTGTAATTGTAAACATTCCACTCATTTTTTTTTTCACGCAGCGCTCCACATGTGCGGTGAGGACACAGGAAGCTGAACCAGCCAAGGTGGTGATCTGAGGACAGATGGGAGGGGCAAACAAACATGTTGTTCCTTGAATGCAATGCGGAAAAATTCTGCACAAGTTTCTGTCCTCTTACTGTAAACTTCCCCACCCTGAACCCGCCGGGCCTGGTGATAAACCTGCCTCTCCACAGAGCCAGGCAGCACTCCAGCAGCTGGTCCGACCGCTTTCTCACCTGCTAAATTACTACTTATCAATCACTTTCTCTCTCTTTCTGACATCTCTCTGCTAACTTCACCCCTCAGAAACACTTCCTCTAACCTTTCCTCATGCCTGTAACTGTGCGTGCATGTCATGATCTGTTTACACATGCATACATGTTCGTGTGTGAGTGTGTGTGTGTGTGGGTGTGTAAACATGTTTCTGAAGTATTTGAGTGTCCCTGTATCGTCAGAGACCAGGACACCTCCAGGCTGCAGTGAGTCCCATTGAACAGATGAATCTTACACTTGTTTCATGTCAAACTGTGGACTGAATGGACTTTGTGTTTCAGTATGTGTGTGTGTTGCCGAGCAACATTCTTCCAGAGCTTTCTCCGTCTCCTTTTTAAAAGCCGTTGATGTGGCAGTAGGCCTCCAGGCTGGAGAAGAGAATGTAGAGGAACCACAGGCCCAGGAACAGCAAGGTGGTCAGGAGGCGGCCCACTCTGGGGCCGCCGAGCTCGCCGCCGATGGAGGGTCGGCGTCTGAACAGCAGCACAGCCATGCAGATGAAAGCGAAGATGGTGAAGAGCGTGACGGAGAAGGCCAGAGACCCCGGCTCCACCTTGAACTCTTTTCCTTTGATCCTCCAGTAGACTGCAGCCACCGACCACGCCACGCCGATACCCAGGAACACGTTGACAGCATTGCTGCCAGTAACGTTACCAACAGAGGCATCGGCATGCTGGTCCTGGATGGCAGCCACTTTGCTGGCAAAGGTGTCTGAGATGAGAGGAAGAGGTGAAGAGAGTAAATAAGGCAGCTTCACACACATGCACACAGATAGGGACGACTTTTCTGTGATTTCATCTTTAAAAAACTTAATTTTGCTCAGATTTCTGATTGTCAGGACCAAAACCTTCTGCCGGTCTCACTCATGTCATCTTCTACACGTTCACACAGTAACAGCAGATGTTCCCTCACCTGGAATGGAAGTTCCCAACGCCACAAACACCACAGCGGTCACCGTGTCCCGGAGCCCCACGGTGCAGCCGAAGTGTGACGCCAG
>JAPZDY010000024.1:24113337-24123587 GCA_029783645.1 Ctenochaetus hawaiiensis
AGAGACGCATCAACTGGCTTCCTGTCGGAGGCCTGCGGGGACGGCGGACGGCGGTGGCGGTGGAGTGTGTGTGTGGTGGTGGGGGGGTGAGACGTCAGCTGGAACTACTTTCCCTTCAGTTCACATGTTGTCGTCAATCTGCTGCAGCGACGATGTGTGAAAGTGAACATGAACTGAATCTGAAGTCTGACGATCTGAACTAAAAATAAAATCACAACCTCCGAACACAGTTAGACTGTAAACATCTGAAACACACACACACACACACACACACTCGTCCCGCACAAAAAAAAACATTTTTTTGATTCGATCACTGAATAACGACAAACATCTCTACGTTCTCACACAGAAGATCACATCACTGAAGCCCAGCGACAGATTTTCTGCTTCCACCAACACATGAACACTTCTAACATCTGCATGTGTGTAAGTGTGTGTGTGTGCATGTGTGTGCGTGTGTGTCCCAACAGATTCAGTGTCCTTGCTGAGGCTGAAGGCTGTCGACAGAGTGAGGCCATGCTGGACAGGAAGCAGCGCCATGTTAGTGACAGGGGGTTAAAGGTCAAGGTCGGGGGTGGGGGGGGTCACAGGGTACCTTCTGAGCTCCAGAGAAGGCATGGTAGAAACTGGACACATAAGTCATTATGGCTTTCTCATCTGGACGAGCTGTGTTCACAATGTCTAAAAGTGGGGGGGAAGACGATGGTTATGAAGACACACACACACACACACATCAGTACACACATGTAGGAACATACAGTCACATATTAAACAGGCTGTAAACACAGACACACATTTAACAGGCTGCTGTAGCCGTAAACAGGCAGACAGGACGAGAACTGAGAGGATTTCTTTAGTTTTTAAAAGTTAAAAATCCAAACATCAGAATCAAACATCAGCAGCGACTCTCCACAAACAGTCAGACGTTCAGACAGATCAGAGGAGACGGGAGGAGGAACGTGACATGACGAGGAGGGGCGGAGGCTCCACTCATCTGCTGCCGTGCTTCATGAAACAGGTGGATCAAACAGTGAAGGTGGAGTTTGTTCACATGCACATCAGCAGTGTGACTGTGAGCTTTGTTCAGTCGCTCTGAGCTCAGATGTTCCTGACGTCTCACAGACTTCAGAGGAAGGAAAGAGGATTCACGTCAGTCTGTTTAGGTGTTCGGCTCGTCTCCAGACCTCGTGGGGTTTTTGTGTGGTTTCAGTTTGGTGTCTGAAAGAATGACAACAGTAACCTGCGAACAGCACGAACCGTCTGTGAAACGGTGGAAGTGCTGAATCATTTTGGAGAAACTGGACGACGAGCGTTTAACAAATGCAAATGAGGAAAAACACACAGCGGTTTCCAAAATGATGTAATGAGTAAAACAGCCGGTGACCGCTGACACTTTGGACAACAGTCTCACTGATGTGCATGGAAACAAAACCAGTCACTGAAAAAAAACAGCTGGTGCACATTCACAGAACACACACACACACACACACACACAGCTTACCTTCTGCGTCCAACATCTTGGGGATGTCCAGGTGCTTCTCAGCCACCTCGAAGGCGTTGTTCAGGTTGGTCACTGGGTCGTCCTAAACAACCAATCACAGAGCCAGAAGACGACCGACTTGTTAATCAGGATTCAGGTTTTTAATACAAGCAGCTGCAATGTTTGTGATCACTGGTGATTTTATAATAACAAGGAGAAGAAAAAAAACGAAATGTTTTTCAGAGAAAAAACATTAAATGCATCAAATGCTTCACTTAAAGAACACAGAAAAAAATAAAAACAGAAAAAGACGATAGATGAGACGGGAAATAAAACCTACTTAAAGATAAAATCAGTAAAAAAAGACATTGAGATGCAGAAAAATTGGAATAAAAAACATGAATACAATGGAAAGAAAGTTGGAGACGACACCAACAAGCTGAAAAAACTGAGCACATGTAATGAACAAAGTAAAATAAAGCATTTTAAAAGAAGTGCAGCCGTGCAAAGTGGGAGTCGAAGAGTGTGTGTGTGTGTGTGTGTGTGTGTGTGTGTGTGCACCTTTCTGAGGCTGTCGTAGTCGATGAGATCGGGTCTGTGTCTGTGGATCAGAGCGTTGAAGGCGAGTCCGTCCTTCCAGCTGTCAGAGAAACAGATGAGTTTGGTGTAAAACAGGAGGATGACAGTTTGCAGAGATCTGTTAGTCTGTCTGCTTCTCCTGACACTAAAACCTCCGTTATCACCGTTAAAAAAGCCTTTATGTTCCCATAACAACACCCCCAAATCATCAGAAACTACAAAACAACAGGATTGTGCCGACTTCACACAGCAGAGAGCCATTTTCTAGTTTCTCCAGCAGAGGGCGCCCTTTCCACATAATTACAACATCTGACATCCAGAGTATCTGAAGCAGCTCAGCTCTGTCCCTGTCAGCTCATGGTGACACCTGCATCAAGACGTTCACCCACACACCGCCAGGCGACGTCATTCTGCTCGGTGACGTCTGATGATTTAAATATCGTCCACCTCATCAGAGAGACTTTTGTTCTGCAGCTCACCACTTTTTTAGGGTTTCGGCACCAAAAAGAGCCTCAAAGTTCTTTTTCCAAATTTTCCAACCTCAAGATGAAGAAGTGAAGAATTGTGCTGGAAACTCTGAATGTCTGTGTTTCTGTGAGAACTTTCTGGTCTTTGAATGTGTGAACGCTGGCACGGAAAGTGTCGACAGCTCTCATACAAGAATAACAGTCCTGACCCTTTAAAAAGCTGAGACGTGAGAGAGAGTGTGTGTGTGTGTGTGTGTGTGTTACCTAATGTGGAAGTTCTGCACATTGACATTCTTGTAGGGAGCCGTCTTCCTCTGGCACCACAGAAGAAGACCCTCCTTTGCGGAGGTCTCTGCAGGGAGGAAAGAGGAAGGAGAGGACGGACAGAAAGAGGAGGAGCGACAGGAGCAGAGGAGGTCGGCATTAGTCTGCGAACACGACGTGAAAATGTCTCCAAACCGAGAACTCAAACTGATTCATTCCATTAAACGGAGCTCCAGGAGAAAGCAGAGCCTCTTTATGAGCCAGTGAGCTGAATATGAACCGTTTGGTAAAAAATACAAAGATGTTTTTGTTCATTTGAGCAAACATCTGACACAAATTAGTCCGTAATAAGGAGGAATAAAAAAATGACTCAATTATATTTTTCCCACAAAGACCAGAGTTAATGCAACACACTGTTTTAAACTGCCACCGAGCAAAACGGCTGCAAACATCTTGGGAGCAGAATAAATGTTGTTTGGGTTTTTTGACGGTTAAATACTGAAATGATCAGTGGATTAAAAGCTCCTCATAAGAAAAGCCGAAACATCTCAGGCGCCCCCTGGTGTCTGGCTGCAGAATAGGTGATAAATTTTCACCAAAGACGCTTCCTGTCTTCCTGTTTACACTGGTGGTTTTTTTCATGCTGGTGTTCAGTTATTTGAGTGTAAAAGAGGTTTTAACCTCATGATCGACAGCAAACACTGAACAGACGGCTGTGAGGGCGGGACCAGGGTACCAGGACCTCCACCCGCCAATCACTTCTGTGCAGACTGCTGCACTCCTGATGACATCACCACCACAAGGTGGCAGCACCTGCATCAGGAACACTTTGGCTTCATTGTTGTTTGTGGGAGGAAGAAGCGTCGCGTCTTTATTTGGAGTCGCTAACAGGAACTTGTAATGAGCTTTTACTGGCATTTACAGACTAAACAGTTAATCACGTAATTACTAAACTTTTATCTTGTTGAATCTTATCACTTCTCATCTGTGTGTGTGTGTGTGTGTGTGTGTGTGTGTGTGTTTGTAGCCTTGAGGATTCTTCCTCAGCTGCACATCTGCATGTCAGTGTTCAACCCTGAACCTCCCTGCAGGTCTTGGTCAGTGAATTCGTCTTAAAAAAAGGCCTGAAGCTGAATGTTTTTATGCAAACGAGAGCACAGGAAGCGTCACCTTCTACAGAGATGTCCTGGATGGCGAAGCGGAGGATGATGGTCCAGATCATTCCCAGGGTCATCTTGGCATTTCCGTCCACGATTTCTGCACAACAACAATAACAACAAAAATGTAAAAATAGTCACCACATTTTTTCAGTTGAATCTTTTACTCTGGACTGTAAATCTTCTCGACTGCGACCGTTTTACGATCCAACATCTGCTCTTTTATCTGATGATGCCATCACACCCACACAGCCACGTCTGATGTGCCAAATCTGCAGTTTTTCCTGGAAGTGTGACACTTCGACAACGTATCGTGGCAGATGAAGTACAGGCAGTTGGTGCTTGCAAGTCCATTATTTTGTCTGTTGCACAAAAGACGCATGTTTGGTCGACTGAAAAGGGGAAATAACTCTGCAGTCAACACGTTAATGCAACTGTGTGAAGTGACTGAAGCTGTTTGCAGTGAAAACAATATGTTTACTTTTTAATTCAAAGGAGCAGAACTTCATCTAATGACAGAGTTAATATTTACAAGCTTTCACATCAAAAACGTGACAGTTTTCAAACATCATTATCTCGGTTTTCCCGGCGCGATCCGCGGATGTTTGGCAGGTTAACAAACACGGAGACTTGAAGTCATGTGCGACGTAACGTCGATGTCAGAGCGGAGGAACGCAGATTCCTCTCATAGTTCAAATTCTGTCCTTTCATACTTTCACCTGCTTCATCTTCCAGTTCATCAGACACTCTCTCGCTGTCAGCTGCCAGGTTCAGTTTCGGCTCTGTGTGATTCTTTTCTACTCGACTTCTGCTTTCAAAAACATTCATAAATCAAATCTATTCTGGTCATTTTTTTCTAAATTCTAATAAAAGCTAAATTCCCTGTTCTGTGAATTGGCTGCGTCCACTGTGTGGCCTCTCCAACCCTGGACCTGAACTTGTTCCAGAAACACTGAAGCCCCCGGAGATCTGACGGAGGCCTGGGAACTCGAACATGTCGTTGAAAACATCTCTGACGGAGAAAAGTGGAGGACGAGCTCGTCTCTCACCACCACTCAGTTTCATCCTCTCCCGTCTTCTGTGTCTGCATTTTTCTCTCTGTCTGTTTCCAGCAGATGACCTTTAGTAGTGTGTGTGAGTGTGAGTGTGTGTGTGTGTGTGTGTGTGTGTGTGTGTGTGTCAGTGTGTGTTTGTGCCCATGAAGTGTGTGAGCAGGTTTTCAGTGTTTTGGGCATTTTTCTCTTCACTGATCTTCAGTATCAACAGTGTCATGCTGCAGGAATGTCATGTCAGTCCTGACAGAGTGGGAGAGAGGTCGCCGTCCTCCAACTGACCCGTATACACACACACACACACACACACACACACACACACACACACTCCAGGCCTGTCCTCGGTGCAGCCCTGCACTTCTGTCCTCTGCAGACTCAGAGATGTTCTGTTACTGTTTCATCTTCTGAGTCTTATTTGCAAAAAGAAACGGCCATCAAATCTTTAATGATTGAAAAGACTGAAACTGACGGACGTTTCTGAGTTGTAAGTCGCCTGCAGAGTTTTAATCACCACACTTGAACGCATCAGACGTCCTCGGTTTACCTTCTGCTCCAATAGACACCAGCTTGACTCCCTTGCTGGCGATGAAGTCCAGAGCTTTGTTGACGTTGTTGATCTTGTGGACCCTCATCTTGCCTCGCTCAGGCTTGGGTAACCGCTCGCCTGCAGAGAAACACACACACACACACACACACACACACACACACACACACACACAGAAACACACGTGAACAGGTGAGGTGCTGCGGTGACATCAGCAGAGCGCCTCCGTCAGGACGCTTACAGTTACAGCAGGGACTTTTCACAGCAGAAACAAACTGAAGCGAACGTGGAAAAGAAGCCACACACGGGCCTGAATTTCATTATGGGATGCCGGCAGCTCAGATGATTATCTGCTGTGCTAATAGGAGCAGTTTTTTCCTGCTACAACCTGCAATTAAACACAAGGAGCCTCATGAGAAACGCCGTCAGAAACGACAGATTTACAGCAGAGTGTGTGTTTTTAAATGCAGGTGACCTAACAGAGATGTTGTTCATCTTCAACATCGACAGCTTCAGTTTTTAAACTCGGCCTCTGCTCAGGTTCATCTAACCATGTCACTTTAATTTAAATCTTTCCTCTGAGCCTCTTTTTTTTCTGCTGATCCAGCGTCTCGAGGTCACACAGGTGACTCACCTGAGATGACCTCCAGCAGCAGCATGAGTTTGAGTCCATCCCTGAAGTCCTCCTCGATGTTTTCGATCTGCGTGCCGGCCTTCCGCAGGTGGGAGTTACACCACGCCGTGAACGTCTGCAGGAGGACAGAGAGACGGGAGACGCGTGGTGAGCGTTCAGAGGCCGCGTCATGATGTTTTCACAGACTTTATCACAATAAAACGCTTTGAATCGAGAATAAAAGAAAATGAAATTCAATGAACAGGAAGGGAGGTCAGGGAGTTTCTGTGGTAAGACAGGAAGTGGCAGGAGAAAAGAAGGAGGAGACACATGTTATAATACAATACAACTAATGAAGGAATGAGGACGGCGAGTGAAAAAACTATTCAAACTTTACGTCACAAAGATGAAAACGTGGAGCTGGAAGATAAAGTGATGAATGCAAACTTCAGGTTACGTAAGAAAATCATTGTCTTTGAGTTTTTCTAATTTTTACTACAAAATCTTTAAAGTTATTTAACTCCGGAAAGAAAACAAGTAAATAAATCCAGCCTGATAATTACCAAAACGTCTAATGTTACCACAGTTATTTCATATGTTTCAGATACTGACATCGATTCTACGATCACTGCAAGACTCCAAATCTTTTCGAGTTTATTTCTCCTCAACACGTCGGTGAGATGCAGCGAACAACTGGTGTTTGTTTCTCTTTGACTTAATTCTTAAGGAGCATTTCTCCCTGCAGACGCCTTCGACTCTCTGAAAACCAGTCAGGACCCAAACTGAACATCTGTGCGCTTGTAATTAAATATAAGAACGGTACACCAGAACACAAACACAGACCTCTGAGAACAGACACACACACCAGCTCGGATCACACATCAATAGCTGCCTGGAATCTGTGTTTTGGTGCTTCTGGTTAGCCGACATTCTTCACAAATGTGTTTTGAATCATTTCGTCATGCAGGACTTCGTGGCGCTGAGGTAGGCACACGACTGTTTTCTGCCCGCTCTGTCACGCCACCCTTCAGAAAACTCTAACGTTATGGCGAATCATCAATCAGTGTGTCAGAACAGTTCACTTCTGACTTAGTTGCATAATTTAGGGGAAGTAACCAAAATACATGTTCAAAGTCCGGCCTGAGCACGCTCAGCGAAGCCACCGCCGCCGCCGCCGCCGCCGCCAGCACAGAGGGTTAAAACATGCAACAGTTTGATGTTAAAGTTAAAATCACTCCTGGAGTTCAAGTCTTAAAGCTGATCGACACAAACTGCAGAGTTAATGTGAAGCTTAATCAATAAATGAGCTTTACAGCTGAAACGTCAGCGAAGCTTCAGAAGGAAAATCCATCATGTGAAGAGGAGAGGAAACACAAAAGAGGAGAAGGAAAAAAGAGCGCGTTTTTTTTTCTCAAGAGGAAACACAAAGCTTGAAAACGACAAAAATAAACAGGAGAACCGAGGCAAATTCTTCACGTGTTGATGCTGAAATGTTACAAAAGCAACGATCACTCAGCTGGTCAGCCGATCGAAGGATCAGCTGATCCTTTCTGTCATTTATGTCGAACATGAGCTGCTTTCTGTCTCTTAAATGTGAGAGTTTGCTGCTTTTCTGTCAGTCTGTCTGATTTATTTTTCAAACCAACAGTCACAAACTTAAAGCGAAAGCGTCACTTTAGACTCCAGTCGCAATAAATTAACCTAAATATTTTTGATTCCTCTGTTCTGTTTTTTTGTACTTTATTTAACTTTTAGAAGAGGAAGAATAAAAACGGATATTTCTGACATTTCACAAACCATAAGAGATAAATAAGAGACAAACTGATGTTGAAGCTGATTATTTGCAGCTCTTTTAAAGTGTTGAAGTGAAACAGTTCCAATGCAAACTGAGTCTGAAACATCAGCAGCAAAACTCTGAAGGAAACGTGACGTCGACGTGACGAGCGGCGGCTGAATCCTCCTCCTCTGACCGTCCTGATCTGTGTGTTCACAAACATTATGACAGGGTGCTGCCCGCCGCCCTGCCCGCCCCCCTTCACCCCCCCTTCACCCCCCCTCCGTCCCACCGTGGTCACCGGACACAAAGCGCCCATTGAGCCTGGTGGATAATAGCACCCTTCAGCCCCCTGCACTCTCCCTCAGCCCGCTCTCGCTTTGTGACCCTCCCCCAGACCGCCGACACCAGCCCCCAACACACACACACACACACAGTGACATGTATATATATTTATATATAGAGCCCCTCCCTCTCTGAGACTGGACCAGGACTCACAGTGCGAGGGGGGAGGGGGGGGGGGGATACATTTCACATAAACAAGCACAAATACAGGCAAAGTTAGAGGGGAGGGCAGAAAGATAATGCCCCCTCACACACACACACACACACACACACACACACACACACACACAGAGTTAGGGACAATGCAACAGGAAGTGGCGGTGCAGTGACAGGAAGTTCCAGCTCAGTTTAGAACAGAACGGACAATAAAAGTGAAGCTGCATCCATCAGATCACAGAGCTGCACAAAAAAAACTCCAGTTTGTGTTTTTTTCTCACAAAAACATCAGAAACATAATTATTATCTTTGTTTTATTTAAAGTTTTCCGTCAGTCGCTCCGGGTTTGGATGATTCTCTCAGTGACGGGAAACTGATGAGCTGCGGATTCTGTTAATTATTCTATTAATTCTAATGGATTTCAATATTAAATCTGCTTATAAAACCTGTGAAGGAGGAGAACGCCTGTGTGTGCTTTTTCTGACTCAACACATCAAGAACATCTTTCAAACTTTAATGTTTAAGGAATCCTTGTCGATCAGTCTTTAATATATTTACAGGGGAACATCTCTTTTTACTTCCCCTTATGAAACTTTATCAATATTCTGACTCCAAACACTGATATTTCCTGGAAGCTTGCAGACGCTTTGAACAGATCAAACTGTTTTCAGAGCCACTGGAGCACAGAGAGGATCAGTGTGTGTGTGAGAAAGTGTGTGTGAGAGCTTTAGATTTTAGAGCAAGTTAAGGGATGTGAACTGTATCACAGCAGCTTCACTAAAACCTGCAGGAGTCGGCTTTGTTCCAACATCACCGCCGCCGCTGGGAGTGGTGATGAGGAGAGCGACAGGTCGAGACCTGCAGAGAGCCTGGAGACGGTACGATGTGTGTGAGACAGCACACCAGGAAGCACACCGCTCATACTCCTCCATGCTTTCCCTCCGGGGTCAGAGGTCAGAGGTCACACCCTCACATGGTCGGACACACCGCGTGCTGCAGAAAGATGGCCGCCCATCAGGCCAGAAAGAAAGTTCTGCTCTGATTCATGGTGGAGAGATGGAGCTCGCCTCCAGCTACATCACGTCACTCAGGAGAAAGCAAGGTGTGGTAACAGTGTGTGTTTGAACTGGCACACACACACTCACACACACGTAATGTTCAGCTCAGATAAGAGGCTGAATCATGCTGACAAAGAGCAAAGAACGAGTTTGTTTGAAATGATTCTCCTTTACTTCCTTGTTTTGCTTCAGTAATCATTAATTATAAAACATGTGACATCATGAGCGGCCTCCGACTTCACGGTGAGTTCATGAACAACGTGGACCTTCGATTCCTCCGTACAGAAATACTGACAGGCAGCCGATCAAAAGTTTGTGACCTCGATGTTACAAGTCGTGTCCTGAAAGCATCGAGCTCCACCTGGACTCTCCGCTCACGTCTGAACTTCAGCTAACACGTTTCAACGCTGCTCTTTAATCCCACTTTTACATGTGAAGGTAATCTGCTCAGTGAACCGGCAGAATTAAAGCGGACTGAGCCTAATTCCTGGAGAGAACGAGCAAACAGGACGAGTGCCAGTTGAGCCTGTTAAAGCTCTGTGAGTGTGTGTGTGTCAGTGTGTGTGTGTTCGGTTCAGATGAGAGGATTTCCGACCTGAGCTGAGGACAAAGATAACGAGCTGAGGAGAGCGAAGCTGCATCTGAGCGTTCAGTGGGATCTTCTGGAGAACATCCTCTGTGTCATTACTCAGTCCCTCCAGGAATTCACGATGTTGCGATCGCAACAATTAACACAAATTCAACCAATCTCCGTGAATTCT
>JAPZDY010000024.1:24422526-24433480 GCA_029783645.1 Ctenochaetus hawaiiensis
CCCCCCCCCCCCCCCCCCCCCCCCCCCCCCCCCCCCCCCCTGTGGTCAGACTGATCCCACTGAAACGAACAAGAGAACTTTGTGTTTTTGTTGTTAACTTCTGATTTGGTCTGAATGAGAAACACAGATCAGCTGAGGCGCTTCTTCCTTTTGTCTCTGTCCAAAAAGTTTTTGGTGAGAAACATGAAGTCCTGCATTGTTTGCTTTAATTCAATGTCTTTTTTTGTCTTTTTAGTCTTAAATTCTGTGTGTTTTGAATTTAAAACCTGTTCCTTATCTCTATTCATCGTCAATCTTTCCTCTCTGTTCTGTCTTCATTCGTTTATCATCATCCCGGTCCATCTTTTTTTTCTCACCTGTATTTCACAAATTAGCTCAAGCTGTTGTTGTGATAATAATCTGCTAAACAGACGCTGCAGGAGGTGGAGGTGGAGGGGGGGGCACACCTCTCTGCACCATCAGGTGAAGCAGGCACAAAGCTACGTGTTAACAGGTGGAGGTGAAGCAATCTGAGCGGACTGAAGCCGCCCGAAGCTCGGTGTTACTCTATCAGACGGCGGCTGTAATGTTAGAAAGGTGCCGATGGGCCGATAAAAGAGTGTGTCAGGTGTTAGCAACCAGAGATAAACTGAAAAAGAAGCTGCTGCAGGTGTTCACATTCAAAACTGCAGATAACGTTTGTCCGATACGACTCTGGACTCTGTGTCCTCTTGTGTTTTATTCTAATGATGGATTTGTGTATAAAATGTCAGAAAAGGCTCGTTAACTGTGTTTACTGACCGTTTGTATCCTGGACATTTCTGCAAAACGCTCAAACTGAATTTAATGCAGATTTAATAATTAAAATTAATGCATTCATGAACTTTTACAAACTGTTAGATAAATTGGACATTCAAAGAGAAAATACTGTTTATTCCATGTTGATGTCATTTTGTTCAGACTCATTTTTCTTTAAGATTTATATGAAAAAAACCCAATCGATGAGCTTAAATCTCACAATGATGGTGATTTCCTCTCACATCTTTTAATTTGAATGATTAAATTTAATTGCAGATCGGCCTCCAGCCGACTGGTGGAGAAATGGTGTTACATCAGCGAACTGCTGCCTCACAGAGACTGACGGAGAGAAAGAAAACAATGAGAGAGAGAGAGAGATGGAGAAAACAATCAGGTCGCTGTGAGCAGAAGAAACCTGAGCAGTCTGATGGATCCATGAGGAGGGAGAGAAGGTGTCAGGCTTCTGAGGAGCAACACCATTACCTCATCCGCTTCACCTCAAACAGAGTAGGACAGATGGACCTGGTGTGTGTGTGTGTGAGTGTGTGTGTGTGTGTGTTTACCGCTGTGCCCTGCTCAGCCTCTGACAGCCCACTAAATCCCTGTTATGATAAGTGGAGCCAACACAGTGTGGAGGAATGTGCATCTGCAGCACATCGAGTCTGTTCACGCATGGATGTTCAGATTCAGTGAGGATGACGTGAAGAGTTTGTCACTTTAAGATACGAACACGAACCGCTCAGTCACAGGAATAAATGTTGGTATGGTGCTTTTCTGCCAATGATATGTTAAATTTGTAATATCAAAGATGGAAAAGGCTCAGATTACGTGTGTGTGATCTGACTCTCTCATCAGGAGGAGAAGATGGCGAGATCATCACCTCACTTCCTGTTTCAACGGACAAAACTGGGTTTTTTTAACAAGAAATTGAGATGATTTTCAGCCATGTTTGTGGTTAAAAAGACAGGTACTTTTAGTCAAAACACGCTCCTTTCCTAACCAACTCTAACCAAGTGTTGTTACAAACGCAAAAATGAAAACGGAAACTTATTTAAAGTTGTGAATTCTTAAAAACCAGTGAGCCAGATTCTGGTGAGTGCAGACATGAACTGAATCATATCAGGAGACGATGACTAAACACTGAAGTGCAATGATACTAAAGTCACCACAGTTATCTGAACAAGTTTCCGAAACAGTATCTGAACAAGTGTGAAATATGAGCTGATTAAAAGAGAAACTTCTCTGGATTTTACTCGACTGTTATTCAGATTATGTTTCTGAGAAAACCAGTAACTCAGACTCAGTTTGAGTCATGTGATGTGTTGTGAATGCTGAGGTGAGATTTGATGTTTCAAGGATAAAGGAACTAACTAACCAATTAAAAAAAAATCACCACAACCTGACCTCTGGATGATCGTCTGACATTTTCCCGACATTTATTTTATATAATGTGTCCTACTGATCATCAGGCGATGTGGTGATTTACTGTTCTTCTTGAGAATTTTAATGATTTCATCTTCTGATCGTCTCTCTGAGGTTTCAGTAGATAAATCACAGCAATAATAACTTTGTCTGCTGAGCTGTTGCGGGGTTTTCAAGAGTCACAAAAGCACCTTTTCCAACCAAGAAACAAGCGTTAAAATAAAGTCTGGATTTTCCCAAATTTTTAAGGAAACTTAGGGACTTAAACACTTCCACCTTAAACTCTGCAGAGACACATTGTCATGTCGATCCTCGCGTGCTGGTGGTTCATATCATCAAGAGGAACCGTCCTCACTCTTCTCTCTCCGTGATCGGAGCCTCAGGGGGTCTCGTGTTTTCCCCGGAGAGGCTGCTGTTGTTCGGCTCTCACAACAATGAGCTCATCGCTGAGTTTCCCTCCGCTTCCATCCGAGAGGAGATCCACAGCTCGGCCTTTTCCAGCCGGCACGAGGAGCTCCAGGATGATTTAACGCTGATGTGACCGCTAATAATGATATGACTGTCAATAAATCAGGAGTCTCTAAACATCAATGCTTTAATCCAGAGTTTTATAACAATGATCAGGCACTTTGAAATGTGCTTTTTTAAGAACATCTGCGTGTGTTTACACATATTATACAGTAAATTTTGTGAGTGCTGAAAAGTTGGTCAAGTCACTACATGTTAGAAGTTGTTCTACATATCTTTGTGTATCACAGCTTTTGTGAATAATAACATTCTACCTGATTTAAAATATAATGAATTTCATCTCATGTTCTCTTCCTCTCACTGTGGTTTATCATCACACTTCCTGGGTCGACACCTCTGAATCCGACCCCTCCTCCAGATTCGACACAAATAGAAACACAGCGTAATGAGTTCATAATGATATCATGGTGATAATAATGTGACATAACAGCACAGTTATGTTATATAACCTGAGATCAGACTTCACATGACACTGCAGAGCATAATGCGACATCATGCAACACACACTGCAGCATCATGTGAGGTCACACAGCGCCGTGTCATGTGTGGTCAAATAACCCACTTTGACATTACACAAGTTTATGTGTGATGACATGATGATAACAGGACATGATGTTATGTAAAATAACATAACTCCGGTCACATTATTAGCATCAGGAGGTCAGATTTTTAAAATGAACTTTTGGTGTTTTCAGCTCAACTGAGGCCCAAATGGATGCTGAGTGGGATCACAAAGATACATTTGTGCACATTTTACATTATAGGTATGAGAGCTCCTGACAATATTATTATGATAATATAATATAATTATTGACAATTCTGGTTGTTTTAGATGCATAAATGCAATGCTAACAATCAACTTCTGTATTGTGACCCCAGTAATGACCCCAATAGTAGCCTGAATCAGCATTTTTTTAAATGAAACACTTCTGCTATTTAAATATTAACACAAAAAAGCGGAGCTGCAGGTGAGTTTTTGGCCGACTCGTCGAAAACTGACAGAGAAATTTCAGCTGATTGATTTCTGTGTGAGTTCAATGCGCCTGCTGATCAACGCTGCCAGAAACATAAATCAAAGTGACATTTTTTGATGTGAACATAAACACCGAGGCGTCTGTGGTTATTATGCAACATCCTGGTGCTGTTGTGGTTGAATTTTCATGACGATTGGAAGTGTGATAAGAGAAACCCTGTTCCTCTGCTCGACTTCGGTCTCATGAGGGCAACGCAGACGTCTGTCACGTAGCACTAATGTCTGCAAAACTGGGTTAAGATGTCCTTTTTAAATGGAATAAACCGCAAAAAGTACCCAAACTAGAGTCTCATGTTCACCTTGAAGTGTTTAAAACTTAATAATATGCTGTTTTTGTGGTTGTTTTTCTTATTTCCTTGTTGTTCTGTTGTTTTTCTGTTTATTGACTTGTTGTGACTGTTTCTGGTCCTCATGTTTAAATAAAGACTTGATGATGATAATGAAACCGATGCTGCTGTCTGTTGTCTCCATCCAGCTCTCCGGTTTTTCCTCGGCAGCAGGTCGTTCCTGTGTGTCCGTGTGGTTTGATGGCACACACACACACACACACACACACACACACACACTCGGCTCAGGTTGCATGATCTTATCAAGTGATTAACGAATCCTGCGCGGTCATTCCTCGGTGTGTGCTGCCTGACAACAGTGAAGCTGTTTGTTTTGACTGCGTCCACTGAAACTGGGCCACAGGATAGACTGTCAGCTGTGTGTGTGTGTGTGTGTGTGAGTGTGAGACAGAGAAAGCATGTTTGAGCGTCTCTGTTGCAGTGTGTTTGTGTGAGATTAAATGAAAAGGAGGCAGCTTTTTATTTTAAAGCCGTAAAGACAGAAACACTGTATTTTATTTGTTCACTTCAGATTGAATCAATATCTTACTGCCCATGTTACGTCATCTTTGCTCAAAATCCTGTAAACATCCTTTGAAAATCCTGTTATTCTCTACAAACGAAGGCCGGTTGATCACATTTATTCGTCTCAGTTGTGTCTCTTGCAGTCGAACAGGACAATCAACTTCATCTCACCTGTGTGTTATTCTGTCAACTCATCTGTTTCGCCTGCTCAAAACAGGTCTGTCGAATCTGCTGAAAGGTGAGAGAGGTCACTGAAACATGCTTAGTCATGCTGTAGTTAAGGTGGATCCCAGTGTCTTGTGCATTCGGATGTCTGTGGAAGTTTATGATCAAAATAAATGTCCTGAATTAAACTTGCACAACGGATGCTAAGTATGATGCAAAGTATAATCAGTAAAATCTTGAGGAATACATTTTCCTATAAAGCTGCATCATTTCCTGAGAAAGTCACAAGTTTCAGATAAAAGTGAGAGAACACAAAGATTTTCTTCTCAACACACATATGGATTTTTCTCAGGAGGAAAAGATGACCACCAAAATAAAAGCATTAAATGTACTTAAGATCAGCTCCACTTGTGTGTATGACATGTAAGAGTAAAAAAAAAAATTAAAATTATTGCTTACTGAAGTCAAGAATCTTGAAAATCTTAAAATAATCAGATATTTTTCATTTATCAGTTAAATTGATGGAAACAAAATGTCTTCAGCTCGTAGTGTTTTGATCTCAGGAGCATTGGGGGTTTCAAGTTTCCACCTCACACGAGTGTAAGTTGCATCTGAGCCATGAAACCGGCTGTGATGTCAGAAATCTGCAGATTCTCCATTTGATAAACTCAGGTGAGCAGAGAGAAACTTTCCCCTCCAGCAGCTGAATGTGAAATCAGTCCTGAAGTGTCAGACAAGGTGACGTCACAAACAAACACAAAGAAGATTAAAAATGAAAAATCTTTCTGTGTTCAGTTTTATTTTGGATGTAATGATAATATCATATATTATTATTATTATTACTTCACTCATTAGTACTTTACTTAAATAAAAGTAGTGGCATTACATAGAAAAAATATTTAACAAAAAGCCCATCATGTTAACTACCACATAACTTGATACCTTAAATACCAAAACTAAAGATATTATTAATGCAAAATGACCAGTTTCAGAATAATATGTCCTATATTATGTAACTGAATTATAATTAGTGATTCATCAATTAGTAATCAGCTTGTGAAGGTGAGCCATCAATTACATAACAATGATTTAATAAGGGGTAATTATACTTTCGTGAATACACTCGGTAATTATTAGGTTGTTTTTTTACATTGTTGTAGTAGATAGCACATGTGCGTGTGTGTGTGTGTGTGTGTGTGTGTTTGTGTGCCTCTGTGTGTGTTTTGGCGGAGGGATTTGGCCCGATCACCGCTGGGTTATCGGGTCAAGTTCGTTCGCTGGCCTCTGGCGCCCTCTGGTGGACAGCATAAGAACTGGCAAGTGGATAATCGAAACCGATAGCTAAAACGTTAGCTATCGGTTTCGATTTTCCACGTCGTGTTTGATTAAAATCAAGCTAATTAGCAAAACGTACACAACGTCGTCGAGTTGTGTTGGTAAATTAGTATCGTTAGTTACTCGAAGGTTTCGCGTTTAAAGCCGCGCTGTGTCTTTAAAACGGCAGAGGAGGGTCTTTATTTGGCAGGAAGTTAGCAGCGGCTAACCGGAAGCCGGATAATGAGGACACGCTGAGGTGCAGGAATTGGCAAAGAACTACATTCAAACATTACCGTTTACACTCGTTACAAGTTCCCCTGAATACAGGTAATTTGAAAAAGTGTGAGCTGTGTGTGTAGACGTTTACTCCCCTGTTATGTTGTGTGTCGTTTGCTCGGGTGGTGTGTTTCCACCGTGGGGGGGTCGGCGCCTTGTATCAGACATGGCTCAGTGAGCTTACATTACTTCCCAGCAGACCGGAGTTAAACAGGCACATCAGTGTAACTGGTATCTAAAAGAGTACAGTAACGTTTAAGTATCAATACTTAGATTATCTGTGTGTTGTGTGTTGCTGCGGTGTCTCAGATAACTTGTGCCTGCTGTTCTAATACGCTTACAGAAGCTTTGGAAACGCATGAAGGATTTATTCATTTGTGTTCTTGGGTTCCTCACACACACATACACACACACCTGGCTGTAACCTTACCTGTGATTAGCTATAACCTTGATCAGTGCACGCACAAAGTGACGAGAGTCAGCCAGCAGGTCCTTCAGACTGAAACAGAGAGAGAACAGCTCAATATTATTTCAATTATTGCTTCATCTTTTCATTATCATGAGATTTGTTAGTGAAAAAAATCAGATTCCTTCATACTGTAACACACACATGTTTGGTATCTGTGAGAAGGTAAATGAGTTGTGTTATTAATCAAATTTAAAGTCAGACTCCAGACATACTTCAGACTTGTCTGACCCCAATTCAAAATAAGTTAGGACAGTGTGGAAAATGTTATTAAACCAGAATACAAATACTTTTAAATCCCTTTTGAGTTTTATTCAGTTAAATACAGTTCAAAGACATGATAAATGTTGTCTAAACTAATAAACGTGACTGTTTTTTGTAAATAATCACTCTGTATTTGATGCCATTAAAGTCTGAATATTAATTACTCATCCGTCTGCGACGTGAAGCTAAAACATCTCAGCGACGTAAAATACACAACACATTTTTGAGTTGAGGGGAGAGATTAAAAAAAAGAGATTTGTTAATGTTATATAAAGAAATGAATGAACTGATCCTTGACTTTTCTTCTTCTTCACCTCAGGAGGAACAAGCATCCAGTCATCTGTGTATGAAGACAAGTCCGAAGCAGCTATGGTGAGTAAGACAGAGAGAAACAGCAGACAGGTGGCTGTTTCAAAGTGTGTAGTAAATAAAATTGGAACTGTTTTACTTGTTTCATCTCTTTTACAAAAACACACAGTGCTTCTGAAGGCTGTTGTCTATCTAACCAGTTAGTTTGTCAGAAAACTTCACTATCTCTGCTTAGTTATTCCATCTTTTGGTCCAGTGTTCTTCACATGTTTGTGACATCAAGGACAGACTGAACTTCTCCTTGTTTCATTGTTCTCCTAACACTCCTCCTCCTTCCTCTGTCAGTCTGCTGTGGATCTCAAGACCAAGGAGGAGAAGGATGCAGAGCTGGACAGACGGATCGAAGCTCTGAGGAAGAAGAATGAAGCTCTGGTCAAGAGGTATCAGGTACGGAGGACACACACACACACACACACAAAGTGTTGCTTTGTGTAAACACACCAGCTTAAAGATACCACTGCAGGACACCAGCATGTCAAAAAGACTCAGATGTGTTTCAGTCAAACTGCATCATTAGACTGATGCTACAAATCAGCTTTTACAAAGACATGAAGAAGTCAGCAGTGTTTTCCTTTGTGCCTCAGCTCAGAGAAAAAACACACTGAATGACCCAAATCTGTTTAAACAGTCTAATTTTGGATTTGGGACTCAGATTTAGTCTCCTCTCACTTGTTCTGTCTTTCAACCTCGACAGGAAATAGAGGAGGACAAGAAGAAGGCGGAGCAGGAGGGCATCGCTGTGACAACGCCCAGGAAGCCCCGCCCCCATGAGCCGGAGACGGACAGAAGGAAGACGGAGAAGGAAAACTTCACCGTGACGGTCGACCTGTCCAAACTGTCGGGGGTGAGACAGGATGTGGACCCTGAACGCCACACACACACACACACACACACACACACACACACACGTTTGTTCCCTTAAAATGAAAATATATTGATACCAGAGCCAAAAATATGAGATACACACATGTTTTCATTATCAAATGAACTGTTTTATTAACTATTTTAATGATTATTATCATTATTAGAGAGCTGGTGTGTGAAGTAAACAAAATAAGAGAATAATTGTTTTCATTTAAACTTTTCTTAAGCTCAGAAACACACGATTCTGATTGATCGGAGGTTTCTAACTGGAACCAGTTGATGAAAAGTACTTTTTTTTAAAATTATATTTATGGGGCTTTTCGCCTTTAATGACAGGAAAGCTGAGAGAGTGACAGGAAACAGGGAGAGAGAGACAGGATGTAGAGACATGCAGCAAATGTTTGAAGCTGGAGTCGAACTCACGACGGCTGCGTGGAGGACCGAGCCTGCCGTACGTGGGCCGCCCGCGCCACCGGCTGAGCTAAACGGCGGCCCGATGAAAAGTACTTTGATGCGTCCGTCCGTCTTCTGATGATGTTCTGCAGAAGAGCTAACTTGTTTATCTGCTTCATGATGATCCTGACAGAAGACGCAGCTCATAAACTCTGACAGATTCTCATTACTGAGATCAGTTTACGCCCCGAACGCCTGCCAGTCTGCCCATCATCCCCTGCTGCAGTCCTCTGCCCACAACCTCTGCAGAGTCTGAAGTTTATTAAAGGAGTGTGTGACAAGAGTGTAGTGATCAACCTCAGGGTGCCTCCCAACAAGGATATGAGGATAAATCCTTTAAGTTCAGTCCCGCTGAGTGATTCACCACGTTACAAACACAACCACCAGTTTTATGATGAGTGTAGAAAACATTTCACATGAAAACAGCATGAAAAACGATCATGCTGTTGCCACAAACTATAAACATTGCAGAGTTAACTTATAAAAGTTAACGAGATGAGAGTTTTCATCTGTTTTCTGTGCCGTTCGGCTGTGAATGCAGCTCCGCTTCTGCTGTGCAAAGATTTGATTTGGCAAACAAGATTGTGGCTGTTATGAACTTTAGACTGCAGATTTAAACACACAAACATCCTGCAGAGAGACTTCTGTAATCTGTTTATCCACGTCTTTATGTTGAATCTGCAGCTCGAGATGCAAAGTGCATGACACAAAGTTTGCAGAGGCATGATAGAACACAGAACACATGCAGAGCAGAGGGATCCGCTCTGCGGTCAGTTTTCCTAAAAAACCTTCATTTACATAAAAAACCGAGTGCAGCTTCTGATGTTGACTTTTTGTAAAGCTGCTTTGCAAAGTCTGAGGAAACGTATCGATGTTAAATTTTGATTCTATCATATGAAAGAGAGACAAAAACGGCTGGTTCAGCTGAAGTTGGTGCTAATTAGGCTTTTGGGGGACGGAGGTGGAACTGTGAGGTCGTCCCCCCCCCGCTGATGTCCAGATTGCCTCAAAAATGGCAGCAGACCGCCGACATTCAACCTGCAAAGATTAAAAATCACCTGGAGAGCAGCGGGGGGGGGCTTCTGCTCCACATGTGCTCCTGTCTGACTGGGTATTGATGAAAGGTCGAAAGGTCAAACTTGGTTAATTAGTCTGTTAAACCTTTTCTAAAACTTGATGGCAGACTTCTGATCCCGCTGCTGAAAGAGCTCTTTGAAAACCGTCTCTCTCTCTCTGAGTTCATCATGATTATTTTACATAATCCACAGGCCTCGTTAGTCTTTTGTACTTATTGCACGGCATCACTTCTTCAGATTACGGAGATCGAGTCGTTTAAAAGCACAGGGAGTTGAATTCAGGACAGGAAATGATTTTTTTTCCCTTCATCAGCCAACTGGCTGCTGCAGAACCTATAAACCTTTCTCACTTCGTTACCGGCCAAATCTAATAGAAATGATAGCTGTCATACACATCAACAAAACCTCAGTGAGGCAGAAACTGGATGTGCAAAGAGAAAAATCTTCTGCAACTGTAAGATTGAATTTAACCTTCAAATCAGTGATTTTTTTAAAAAATCTACCTGACTTGAAACGAGCGTCGGTGCAGAGCAGCGAGCAGTGAACTCGATGTAACAGCCTGAAATTTGCACTCTGGTTTATTGTTAGTTTGTGTTGAATGTGTTAAACTTATGTAACGTTTCACAAGAATAAAACTGAAATAAGTAACATAAAAGAAAACAGTAATGCATGTTTGTTTTTCTGACCATCAGCACGTTTTAAAGGCAGCGTGAACGAGAACTGATGTTTCTGTTTCCTGCAGGAGAAAAGAGTCGTGAACGACTGGAAACCCGGTGTGCCGCGAGGCCGGAAGACATCAGAGGAGAGCGACGGCCACGGGGGGGTGAACGATGGCCACAGCCCCCCCAGGAGGATGGGATCAGGCCGAATGCGACGGGGAGGTCAGAGAGGAGGAGGAGGAGGAGGAGGAGGAGGCCGACCGGACCGACAGGACCGACAGGACAGGAAAGACCGGGAGCCCAGGACACCCAGAGATGGAGAACCTGGAGAGTCGGGAGGACGAAGAGGAGGACGGAGAGGAAGAGGGGGAGGAGGAGGAGGAGGAGGAGGAGGAGGAGGAGGAGAGGGAGGTGGAGGAGGAGGAGGGGGGACA
>JAPZDY010000024.1:24447780-24461095 GCA_029783645.1 Ctenochaetus hawaiiensis
TGGACGTCAGGAAACCAGAGAAATTAGAGGCCAATTAAGTATTTAAAAGGCTTTTGAGAGGAAATGAGCAGCAGCCGGACGGACGGACGGACGGACAGATGATCAGGCAGACAGAACGGAGGCTGTTTCAAGTCTGATCCGATTAAATCTGGTGATGTTTGTGAGACTCCACAGTGAAAAATCTGACTGTGGATCTGCAGATCAGTCAAACACAACTATCACAACTGTTCTGTTGTGTTCGTACTCGACTTTTCTGAAATAACTTTGATGTTAAAATTCAATTTTTGATTCCAAGCTCCAGATTTCTTGGTGATTTCTTATTTTCTCATTGAACTGTTGTGCAGTCGGTTTGGTTGAACCTTTAAATGTTGCATCTAACATAAACCTCTCATGCAAAATAACATTTATTTGTAAAAAAAAAAAGACTTTCTACAACCTGAGAGGATGAAAGCTCGTTCTAAATATAGAGGAGTCCTCCAGCCATCTGCCTGCACTGAGTCAAGCTTCTGTCGCAGGCGTTTCCAAACTTTTGAACCGTGGTTTGTGTCTCGTTTGTTTAATCTGGGTTAAAAACTGAAGTGTCGAAAAAACAAATCGTCGTTTTTACAGGAGGTCACATGCCAGACTGTTTATTTGTGCGGACCAGCTGCCAGGCAACGAGCAGGAAACATCCTCAACCCCACCAAGAGCTCATCCAGCACCCCAGAGTTTCACAGACAGAGCGAGCACACAACATTTTTGTTTAGTGGATCTTTTTTTTTGTGCTTGTCGGTGGATTTTTTTCTTCTTTCAGACTGAAGCAGACCGACTGCTTTCAGTCTTCAGTCTTCGCTGAGCCGAGCTGAGAAAACTCTGCCGGCTGCCGCTTCATATTTAGTTTAAAAACGTTAGAAAATCAGCATTTTTTCCAAAATGTCAAACTGTTTCTGTCTGTAAAGATTTAAAGATGAGGAATGTGTTAGAACTGCGTGAATCAGTATTGATTATTGGCTGATGTGCATGTGATGGTTGAGCAGCTGAGGAGCTGAATGTGCAGACTGATGGCAGATTCTCCTTGTTCACACTGATGCTGCCATGATGTGCTTTGGAGAAAACCATCCAGCACAATCACACACACACACACACAGAGAGTATGACAACACTAACCACTTCCTGTGTGTGTCTGCAGGCTGAAGCTGCTGGGAAACAAAACAGACTTCACCTCTGAAGAGGCCGGACAGATGAGATGGACGAAGAGCATCACACTTCTCATCTCAGAGACATCACACATCGAATAAAATGAAACTAAAGAGGAAAAAAAATGACTCAAAGCATCATGACGAAGAGGAAGAGGAGGAGCTGTGCGTCACCTCCATGGACCCGCCTCTCCTCAGCTCTCAGCTGTGTGTTTTTTCGGATCGACTCTGAGCTGCTGCCACGTTTGGTTTCGCTAAAATGTCTCTTTCACTGGTTTTCTGCATTTGGAAATTCATCTGATTTTTAACCAAAAAGAACACACGTGTAAAAATGTTGACAGAAGATGATTTAAGCTGCGTACTGAAGAAAAATCTTGTAACTTTGAAGAAACAGGCTGTTTGCAAGGACCAGGATGTAGAAAAAGATCAGAACAAGAAGCCCAAACTGGTCTGAAATGAGTCCAGACTCACGTTGAGGGTCCACATCTTGTTAGAGAAGGTTTCCTCTCAGCTGTCTGGGCTCATTTCTGTCAGTTTCATCTGGAAAATAGTTATTTCTTCATCATTGATGGGACTCATGTTGTCAAAGTGGCAGCTGGTCGGTTTAAAAACCTCATGGTGATCAAACCAACATGTTTAACCTGCATCCTGACTCCCATATTTACAGAAACCTGAGTTAACAGGAGCTACAAGACACAGTTTTCCTCTGATTTACCATTTCGGACTCATGATTTTTAGAAAAATCTGATGCAACAGAACCAGATTTTTTTTTTAAATCGTACCTAAACTGGACAGTCGGGTCTGACAGTCAGCTGTTTCTGCTCGTAGTGACTCGTGTAGCCTGAAGCTTCTTCACTCAGTTTCCTTTGGAGCCACAAAAAGCTTCTTTCACATATGAAACACGTTAAACAGACTCAAATGTTTAAAGTTGGTGAAGTTTTTTAACATTAATCATTTTGCCTGTTGTCTAATTAGCTAGTTTACAAGCTGCAGTGTTGTAAACAAGTTCAAAAAAGGCTGTTAGTGAGACTTAACTTCCTGCAGAAGAAAGATGGATGAACTTTCACCTTTTAGAGGACTCCATCTTTCTTCTACTCACACAGCATTTAAACAGAGTCTCTTCATCACAGCATCGACTGCAGTTTGTCTGATTTTCGTCCCACAACTTTAAATCCTCTGTTGTGAGAGACTTTGGCGGCCATCTTTGTGACTTCACCTCTGCAGTGATCTCAGCTCCATTAGTGCCCCACCATGTGGAAACTGAGCTTCAGCCTCCATCTTTGGTTTTTACTTTGTGGCTTTTCATTATTCTGTTTGTCAGATTGAACATCGAAACGTTTTCTTTTTCACATCAGACCCCACTGACGCTGTTTCTTTTTTTTTAATCTGCATCATGTGAAAGAAAACTTCTAAAGACACTAAATATCTTTCAAAAAAACCCAGAATCCTTCAGCCCGACTGTTTCCACGAGCTCCACTGCAGGCAGATCGGCGTGTTTTCTCGTGGAAACAGCTGTGTGTGCGTGTTGTAGAGAAGCCGACTCGGCGACCATGTGGGTCAGATGGGACTCAGACCGAGCGACAGGCTGTTGCATGACTTCGTCGACACACACACACACATGCTGTCGTTCGGCGGATGCTCTCACCTGGAATAACTTCCCAGGCTCAGGTGTTTTGCTGAAGGGCACTTTGACAGAACACGCGACTTCCTTCGCGTCTCCTCTTCATCTCAAATTTAAAAATACCGATCATGTGGTCGGCTCGGAGGCAGGCGGCCGGCTCGCAGGTTTAATGAGCTAATTGTGGTCAGAAAGTATCGACTGCGCCGTCGTTCTGTGATTCTGATGAATTATGAATCATCCTTTCACCGAGAAATCTGTCATATCCGTCTCCCCTGAGATGACACACTGCCTCTTCAATGGGAAGTTTGTTTTTTTAAAAATCGAGGGTCTCATTCCAAAAAAAAAAAACCAAGTATGAAAGAAAAAAAACAACCTGCTCGAAAGATTTAATCTGTTTTTAACATGAAATGTGTACATTTTTGTTACCAGCCATGTTTGGAGGATAAATTCTTCTCATATTTGGAAACGCAGCCGTGTGTTGAAGCGTCTGAAGTTCAGAAACGTTGGTCACAACCCGAGTGAAGAACTTCGGACAGCAGTTTTTTTTAAACAGTTTCTTTTGGAATGAAGCCTTCACTCATACCTCAGCAGATCAAGGGCTTTAGTTTGCTTTCTCTCTCCAGTTTTGTGCGTTTGTTTGCTCTCTGAATCATGTTAGTTGTAGCGGCTGTGGCGTTTTAAAAAAAAACATGCAGAAAAAATGGGTTTTTACTGTTTTTGTGTTCTGCGTCAGAGGAATAAAAGTGATGCGTTTTTGGGTTGAAAGGAGCTGAAAGATGTACAGTTTTTAAATGGAAATGAACATTCCACACTCGGGTGTTTGTGCAAATAGCCTGCGAGCTATAAAAAGAATATTTTCTTCTCATGTTTTTCTTTTTATGCATATGGATGTTTTGTGTTTTTTGGAGCTTTGATTGTATTTAAGGCGGCGGATGTTTCAACGTGCATCCGTTTCTACGACGTCTTCCTGTTTGGACACATGAAATCGCTCTGAGGTTTTGCCTTTCATACGAACGACGAGGACTAGCATGAATCTGAACCTGTAGCTTCTTTTTTAATGTTGTTAAAGCCATCGATGAAATAAATGCTCCCCCCTCCTCCCCTCCTCCCATCAGAGGGGAAGAGGCCTGATGATTGTACAGCTTTCCAAAACGTGTAACGACATTAAAGCACACATCAGTTTTTTGGGGTTTTTTTTTTTCTCATTTTAGCCAATAAATGTATTCCTCTGATGTCTCCAGTCAGATCTGTGTGTGTTTTTTATTTTTTTTCTTTGCTGCTGTAGGTGTGAGAAGGATAAAAATAATGTTTAGTGTCAGGTTGGAGGCTTTTCTGCCTGATGAAAAACCGCTTGATGCTCATGATGTTTTGTGCAGATCAGATGTGTGCTGATGGAGCTGCTATCCGCCGCAGACGCATGGATTTCTGTCCTGCTCTCCATGCAGGGTGGCAGCATGCAGCCGTTCTGCCCCGTGCACACACTGAATAGCCCGAGTGCTGTGTTGTTGTGTGTGTGTGTGTGTGTGTTTTGACCTTGGCTGCTGCAGGACAGGAAGAAGAATGGCCCTCTGCTCTCCCTTTCATCCCCTGTTAACAGTACATAATGAAGGTTAGAAATGCCCCCCCCCTCTCCTCCTCAATGCACAGCTTACATTTAATGGCTGCAGCCTGTGACTCATCTGTGAGGGGGAAAAAAAAGCTTTTTTTATGGTTTCTGATGTCTCTTTTATGGGCTCCGCGAGCAGCTGCTGTGCAGATTTTACAGGCTGGAGGAGAAAATCCGAGGCGGTGATAATTTGTGGATGAACACCGCATCTCTCCCATCTTCTGCTGCGGGACGTTTCCTCTCAAACTATGACCCAATCGTCGTGTGTTGCGTACTTTCAGCTCCTCCTCGTCCGAAGCTGCGTCAAGTCCGACGGAGACACGCGGAGCGGCGGCGGAAACGGGGCGGCGTTTCTTTCAGAATAAATGTTTTTTTTCTTTCTCAAGGGTCGAGTGAGGTGTAACAGCAGGCCTGTTTCACTCATCTTAGTAACAAAAATATACTGATTTATGACTAACTTTTAAAATAAAATTCATTTGAGTAAAAGTTTTAGTTTAGAAAGATTTATTTTGAAATAACTCAGTCTAATTCAGGATTTCTGACAGAAAGATGATCTAAATCGAGAGTGTCCAACATCAGTTATGCTAATAAATGCTTCAAATTTAAGTTGTTTGACCTAAATGTTGAGCAGCGTGTTAAATATGAGTAAGATTCTTTAAATGTCATGATGCACCAGTGCACTTTACATTTCCAAAGACAGACGCTTCAACTTCTTATGTGTATTTGTTGCTCAATAAGCCTTTAATTTCAATAAGTTTCCATGGTGGTGATAAGTTACATATAAACTACTGTAATATTTCCATCTTTACTAGTCACCAGTTTTATTTGGGTGCAGGTGTTTTGCAAGTTTTTGCCCTAAAAATAGTTATTGGCTCATGTGAAATAAATTTAAATAACTTATATGCATTAAGCATATTGAACAATAAGAAAAAAAGCAAGTTTCTGCCCTAAAAGAAGAATTATTGGCCCATCACATCACATGTGAGATAAATGTGAATAGCTAATGCAGATTAAGCATATTTGATGTACAAAAATATGCAAACTTATTTTATTCTGCAGAATTATCAGTGTAGTTGGTTTAAACTATTTGAAAGGTAACCAGTGTTTTCATAAATTAAACACATCAGCATCTTTTTCACTATTGGAGAACTTTTAGAGTATTATGACGATTTTTCTGTTTCTTCTTTAATTCTGAGTTTTATTTGTATCGTAATAACTTTCCATTGTGCTGCGATTACATGTTGCATTATTTTGAAAAGGCGTACCGGAAACGGCCTGTGTAACCGCGGCCAGCTTGACAGCGGTCCCATCCAGCTGATGCTGGGAACAGCCTCCTTGAGTTCAGTTTGCCCGGTGCGCACCGAGGACTCGGAGGGTCAGGCACATCTACCGTCCTGCGGACACCGGAGGAGGCGGCGGGACCCGAGCCGCTGCCCTGCGGTTCACACTGCATCCCGTCACCGCACCGGAGGAGAGAGGAGCCGCGGACAGGAGACGGGAGGAGGAGGGGGGGGCAGCTGGATGTGCTGTCCGGACTCAGATGAACACGCAACACTCCGCGGAGGAAACAGCGGCTCGTAACGTTTTTTCTCTATAACCAGGATGAAAGCGGCCGGCAGGCAGGTGAGCGTGACGGCGGAGAAGCTGAACGGGGACATGAAGCGCAGGCCGAGCTATCCCGGCGAGCTGCGGGCCAAGCACGCCAACATGTCAACTAAGCTGTGGGTGAAAGTGGCCATGGCCATCGTGTATTTCCTCTGCGTGTCCGTCGCTGCGGTCATCCTAGTGATTTACTACGCCTTCTTCTGGGCGCCCGACCAGCCGAGCAACAGCACCAGCACCGAGGCGCCCAACCGCACCGACTGCGCGCCGAGCTCCGGATGACTACACGGCTCGCACGCGCGCATCTACACACGTTATGTAGGTGACCGCACACACACCTGACGCGAGGCTGCAGCAGCGGCGGCGGCGGCGGCGGCGGACGGGAGAGGACGCAACACACAGACACATGACTGCGCCCGGAGTTTGGGATGCTGACTGAGGACCTGAGGGAGGACAAGGGGGGGGGGCAAGTGCTGCCGGGATAATCCAGTGTTCCGCATGCAGGATGCAGGTTGGGGGGGGAGGGAGGGAGGGAGGGGGGGCGATGGTTGTTTATTCTGCTAGCTTTACCCAAACACGCAGTCCTGAGGGGTTTTATATGTTTTCATGTCACATTTAAGATCCAAAGGACGAGAGTCTTTAAAAAAAAAACTCTTAAAGGGATGTTTTAGTTTTTTTTTCCTTGATTGAGTGTTTGGATGTTTCAGTGTGTGTGTGTGTGTGAGGGAGAAAATGGTGGTTCTCCTGAAAGTCATACAAACATCCTTTTCTACTCACGGCCGGATTGTGAGACCGATGGGCCCCTGGGCACAGAAACGTAAAAGGCCCCCGGACGAAGAGAGACAAGTTTCCACCACAGGAACTTTTCTGACGACGTTATTTTATCTCCTGAAAAGTCACTTCCTCCAGGCGAAACGCATTTTTTATCTCAGTCGCACTTTTTAAAAACATCTGCAGCTGCCAGACAGTTTGTTTCTGGTTCAGCGTGTTCGACACGTCAGAGGAAGAGAGTGAAGGACAGCCAGAGACAATCGTTTTCATTTCCTGCTTCCTGCAGATTCACAATGACACAGTTGTTTTAAATATGTGATTCTACAGGAAATAAAACAGGAGACCATCAAAGAAATTAACTATTGGACTGAAATGGCTTCAGGATTAGTCGATTAATTAGTTCGTCACATTCAGTCTCACATGTCTCGATTTGTTGGTTTCCTGTTTTATTTCTCTAAATTAAACATCTTTAGTTTTCAGATTGTTTGTCAAACCTCACAAATCATCTGAGGATGTAACATTTGTTTTATCATTATTTTCGTTTTTAGGCAAAACGCGTCAAATAATTGCTTAATTAATTGATCAGTATGCGGTTCGGCTGTGCTAAGGAGGAAATAAATTAGCTAAATAAATATTGGATTGGATTTAGTTGGCAGAAACTCAAAAAACTGATCAGGACATTTGTACTTTTATCGACTCTTTGACGGCACCGAGTTCGTCAATCAGTTGTCATTGATCTTCCAAAACATGGTCTGGCTCTTTGGACAGAATGTTCAAACTTAATGTCAGCCTGTCACCTACGTTACCCACAATGCAACACAGTCATTAGCAGTTTTGGCGGTAACAAACGTCGGATAAATTCACTTCTTTCTAACTTTCATTTTCAAACTTATCGTCTTCACATCGAACCAACGCAGCCTCAAATGACGTCACTTGAGGACGTTTGTCACACAGCGCCCCCTGGAGGCGCTAAAGGCTTTATACAACTTTTTTTCCCCAAATATGCAGCAGTTCTTCCAACATCTGCAAACAAACGTTTTAAAAAAAGGTGATTTCAGACAGAGACCTCGTCCTCGTTCTGTGCCCAGCCGCCCGCTCAGCAATCCGCCCATGATTTCACTCTTGCACTTTGTAGAAACTTTAAATTATTTCCACCTTCTTAAGAAGGATATATTTAATATATTTAAAGGACTCACGAAAACCTTGAAACTCCCTTAGAAACATCCCTATGGGACCCCTGGAAACCTCTCAAGAACCCTCTTAAGCTCTTTAAAAACCCTTAAAAACACCCCTGTGACAGTCTGAAGCCATTGCAAGGCCAAAGCGTGTTTTCCTTGACACTCTGTCGGTGGTCTGCAGAACTGACCTGAAGGTCTCATCACAAACTGAAGGTCCGGCCCTCAGAAACCCCTTCAAGAACCACCGAGACTCCTCATGGACTTCCCTCTGCACTAACGGAGACTTCTTTTTTTAGAAACGCCTGTAGAGAAAACGAACTCGGACTCTTCTCTCTTCTCTTTCTTTTTCCACAGCAGAACGCTGTTTGTATTCAGGTATCTAGAGGAACTTAAAGCGATGCTGTACTGTAGCAGACGTAGCCTAAATTGTGATATCCGATAGCTCGTAGCTGTATGAAATGCAAGGCGATCACTCACTATATCTCAGTAGTTGCAGGAATTTTTGTCTTTTTAGAGCAACTTTTGTCTTGAATTTCCTCACAGAATGAGCATAAATAGTCAATGTACCTCTTCTTAAACGACACGGTTTGTTCACCTCACTTCCTGTTCATAATTTAGGCTACAATCTCGACAAATCTTCTAGACTGTTTGATTTACGCTGTAGCCTTGAGAAGTTATTGTTATGATATGATAAACTATGCATTTATTCCAGTGTGGGTGTCGTCATTCGGGCTGCAGAGGCTCAGGCGGCCGCTCGGTGTCATTCTGCACCGAAATAACAGAAGGACATTAAGTGGAAAGGCCAAGCTGACGTCAGCTGAGTGTTATTTTGAATTTTTGCATCTGAAACATTTCTGCTTATATAAAATAACCCCGCTGTGACATTTTTTCCGACATCCACTTTTCTGTACAAATCTGCACTGTAAGATTTTCTAAACTCCAGCAGGGACGAGACACTTGTGTGTGATGTAATCTGATACTTGTGTAGGTACATTACAGCTGCTCGGCCTTCAAAACCCTCTGACCTTTCTCATGTTTATCCGATTATTGTGCTTTGGTGACTCGATGAGTGTTTGCAGGTTTTCTCTGGGGAGTAAAACAGGATGCAGGATGCAGTTTCGTGTGCAGGTACAATCAGTGTTTTCACTCCCAGGATGCACAGCGAGTTAAAGAGTCTCAGTGCAGTTTATTCTCTTAAAAATCTCATATTTACTTTCACAATCCATGTTCAGTATTTCAGTATTATCATCTATTGATAGAAATGATAAGTTATATAAATGAATAAGTTAATGATTTTTTTAAAATCTGTTTTGTCATGACAGTGTGTTTTAGCTGTGAAGGTTCATGAATGTGAGAAACAGAGTATTGAATGCAAAGACACTCCAGTGAAGTTGTGCACAAACTCGAGGTGAACACACACACACACACACACACACACACTCCTGTGCAGTGTAATAAAAAATCCAAAGGCCTTGCAATAAACTCAAGCTTTTTTTTAATATTACATTTGCTGATGCATCACCTCTATTGGAGTCGAGTGAGAGGCAGATTGTGTGATGCTGTCTGGTGCTTTTGTCGTCCTGTCGGCGCCTCACGGAGTCCTGCAGCGTCGAAGCCGCAGCAGCAGATGAATCCGAACGAAAGTGTTTGAACTTTCCCCTCTTTCTCTGTCTGAGCAAACGCGCCTCACAGTCCTGAGCTGCTGCTGCAGCGTGGCGGCTCGCCGGGCAGCAGATGAAGACTGAGGCTGAAGCGAGCAGCTTGCAGGTGAACGACGGTTTGAACGTGTGTTTGTGCTCCAGATCAAGAAAAGACAAAGAGATTTAACACTGAACCACAAAACCAAAGTCTGGAGACGATTCAGGTAAAATGAGATAACAGTACGTACTTTTGGCAACCCCTTAAATTTGTGATTTTATAAATAATTTCATTTTAAATAAATGTTTTAGGGTAGTTTGACAGTTTTTCTAGTTTGTCCTGAAACAAACCAGGTCAGAGCAAACATTGCTGTTTGTTCTGAACAGTTTCTAGTGTTTATGTTTGCTCACTGAGCTGCTGGACGGACAAAGACAGTTTACATCCAGCTGTGATACCTGATGTTTAGACATGTGTCACCTGTTTTTGACGGGAGGCTGGTGAGGGATCAGTTTTCCATTTTCTGCAAACAAACAAACAAACAAACTAGCTGAAAGAGAATAGACTTTGTTGGAGGTGGAATCAATATAAGATGTCCAGAAAAATGAAGAAGTTTTATTTAAAAAGTTGTATAAAAGTTTAGAGTCCAGAGAAAATTTAACCTGTTAATGTCCACAGTGAAAATTTAAAATATCCTTTACAGCACTCAAACTTCCAGCCAAGCAAAGTTCAAATCTACTGTTTAATTTCAAATCAGGGCAAATTTTATTAAGAGTCATGATAAATATGGGAAATCTGAAATTGTTATTTTGTCTCATAGTCACACGTCTTCAGTTTCCACCGCAGATTTTATGTTTCGACCTTCAACAGAAAAAAATCTTGAAAAGTTTTTTTTCAACATATGAAACCTAGTAATCAGTCATTATTATTTAATAAGATGTGAAATCACATTTAAAGAAAAGTGCCTCAAAACACCTTAAACCAACAGTGACAAGATTAACATTTACAGAAAAACAAAAAAAATGTAAAGTTGTATTGATACTTAAGGGGGCTCAGATTCTCACACACACACACACACACACACACACACAGACACACCACCTCCTCTGTGAACTCCAGGGAGTTGACTCTATGTATTATTTGTAATACCACAGCACAAACAGTGTGTGTGTGTGTGTGTGTGTGTGTGTGTGTGTGTGTGTGTGTGTGAGCGACGCTGTCCCTCCTTCAATAATTGAGTTTGCAGCTGAACTTGTCTGCAGTCCTTCTTCTTCGTGGCTTCAGCGACCGCGACCTGAAGACGAGCGTCGCATGACTCAGCAGAGCTTCACCGTCCCGTCCGAGACAACAAACTGCTGCTGTTTTAAACCAGCAGGAGCCGTTTACACCTGTCTGTCTGCCTTTCTGTCTGTCTGTCTGTCTGCCTTTCTGTCTGTCTGCCCTTCTGTCTGTCTGTCTGCCTGTCTGTCTGTCTGTCTGTCTGTGTCTCTGGGTCCAGTATGAGCAAACCAGAGAGGAGGAAGAAGAAATGCTGAAGCAGAAATCCTCGTTGTTATTCATTTACAAACTCAGAGGAGAAACACTTGACCTCCTGATGGTTGGAGCTCTGAGGGCCTCAGCAGGTGTGAAGCGGCTGAATCCACATGAAGCTGGTTTCCATTTCAGGCCTCTGAACTGCAGCAGGACGGTGATGCGTTCAGGTGCAGAGCAGGTTGAACGAACATCATGGATGAACATCAGCAGAGGTGAAGACGCCAGCGACGTCCTTCCAACACCTGACAGGTGAAGACCGAGTCCGAGGAAGATCCCCTGAGTCAGTCCAATTAATACCAAGAAAAACACGCTAAAGAACTATAAACACCTTTAAAACAAATGAAACCAGCAGAAAAAATGAGAATCAGAAAATAATTCTGCTGGTGACACAATTTTCTTTCTCAACAATTTCTTGAAATCAGCTTTTTTAAATAAGAATAATGAGGCAGATCTGGAAAGTGCAATATCTTTACCCCACTGGATGATTTTCTTCTTTATAATTTATTTGAAAATATTCAAACTGGAGTCAGGATGGACATTATTTTTGCAGTGCAATGAGCCGATGGATGCTGCTGCTGCTGCGGCTGCTGCTGTGTCTCCTCAGGCAGGTTGAATCAGAGCCAGAAACTCAGTCACCTTCAGGCACGAAGCTGCAAAAGGACACATTTATGTAAACACACTTTCTGTCAGCAAAAGGTTACGAGAGTGACGAGCATGTATCTGCAGTAAATGAGCTCCTGTTTGTGGATTCAGTTCAGCTGTTGGCGATGATGAGAAAAGAACTTTGGTCTGCAAAAATCTGCCTGAAAGTCGAGACGTAAAGTTGAATTGATGAATTAATTATCTTACTGATTTTGACAATAACAGTGATAAATGTCTGATTTTAAGAGTTTCATGCTCTTGTGCGGTAAAATCTTAAATCTGTGACGATGATAAAACACAACAGGCTTTATTTTACAGTAAATTCTCTCACCTTTATTCACCTTTGCCTGAAACACTCGACCCCATGTTAAATAAATAATTGACCACTGATCACTGGATGGATTGATGATGAAGCTCTGCTCTGTTCAATCCAATCCAAACTTTCATTACTTCCAAGCAGGATGGAAACCAGTGAGGCTGCTCCAATAAGCCAAACTGCTCAGCTGTGGACGGAATAATTTAAGGAAGAGTTTCCAGTCGGAGCTGTTTCGTTTCACATTTCAGCCTCAGCGAGAGTCAAACCTGCAGTCTGCGGTGTTATTTATCTTGTCTTGTTTTAGAATATGAAGATGAAAAAATTCCCTTTATAATAAAAATAAATATAGACAACTAGATTCATAAAGGACAGATATTTAAACTTTTGTAGGGGGAAAAACAGATTTGGCCAATAATTTCAAAACTTAAAGCTTCTAAATACATAGAACTACTTCACCTTTGACATTTAGCATGCACTTAATTAAACCAGACAGGTTACTTTCTATCAATTATTTTATATAAAAACAGCTTTGAGAATAAAGAATTTATGTTGAGCCAAACAAAACAATTTTCCACACTGATGAAAACAAGAAACCAAACTTGAAATGGAAGAAAAGAACAAGAGAAGAAGCAGAAACTTTACAGGACAAACATGATTCACAGAGTAAAAAGGGCCATCAAAGAATATATTTAAAATATGTAGAAGACATTTTGGATGCGGCAAAGTAAACAGGACAGAGAAAAGGAAGTGGAAAAAGAGCGAGCGAGCTCAGCAGAACATCTCCCCGGATAAATAAGACTGGAAATAAACTTGGAATGGACACGAAGAATCAGCCGTTTCAGCTCATTCACACTTTATTGATCCCAGTTTACACAGAGACAGAAAAAAAGTCGCTGATACTTGAGAATTTCCAAATTTGCTTCCAGAGCAGGACTGACCACACACACACACACACACACACACACACACTTTAAGAAAAATCATTATGTGTTTGCAAATACAGAGGGCGAATAGTTTTAGAACATTATAAGAAATGCTAACTTTTTTATTGTTATTATAATCATTATTACAAAAAAGTGTAATTTTTAAAATAAAAGTACGAGATTATATTAATAAATACATAATAAATACAAATTCACTCATTTGTAGATATTCAACTTTACAGAGCAGTTTGTGCATTTGACCACTAGAGGTCAGTGTTGCACAGATTAAATTCTGCAGGGACTGAGATTTAAA
>JAPZDY010000024.1:24465370-24477989 GCA_029783645.1 Ctenochaetus hawaiiensis
GCTTACATGATGTGCTACATGCTCGTAAATATACACATCTTTGCTCAAAATAAAAGCGATCATTATTCACTTTGCTTTTCTTTAAAGAAAAGTATTAATAAAATGGTACCAAAATTTTTTTTTACCCATAATCAAAACAATGAGCATCTCTTTCATTTACTATGATGCCTTGTACCTTGTACCCTCGTGCATTCATCTTACTGCAATTTCCGGTGTTTTTTGTTTGTTTGTTTTGGGTCCCCCCCCAGCTGTGTTGCTTTGGGGTTCAGACACAAGTCTGCAACTCTTTTTCATATGATTTGTTCTTGCTTTACATCACTGCCCTTATCCTGAAACACTTCCAAACAACAGATGATGATCCACCTTGAGAGACTACCTCTCCACCTTTTGCACCAGACATTTGATTTTCATTCTGTCTGTTAAGCTCTTCTGCAATAAACTGCCATGAGGGGGTGTGTGTGCAGCAGCATGACCTCAGAAGTGAAGCCAAAACATCTTGATCCCCCCTGGCTGCTTGCTGTTAGTGCAGGAAGCCTTTGATTTTTTTAGATATAGTTTTCTAGGAGTGGAGCACTCATTTTAAATATTGCAGTCAGTCATTATCATTTTTTGTTTGAAGCCAAAATAGTGATCATGATGACATAAGATTCATTTTACAGACCTTCTGGGTCTTAAACTCACATATCATGTTATTGTATGTAAATTAATGTAATAAAATCCATTATGAACATAATTCAGATTAATTATGTTCATAATGGATCAAAGTTAGGAAATTGTGTCCTAAAGGCAACAGTATCAGGATCTATTCATTAGTGTTGATTGAAGTGCCCAGCAGGGGGCGGCTTGCATCAAACTAACAACAATATCTGTCCTGCCATTTTGCTGATGGATGAATGTTGTTAGTTTAACGTAAACTGATCTGAGGGTACCTCAGGAGTGTGAGAGAGACAAACACAGCTGCTGTTCCGACACTCTGTGAAGTGAAACAGCTCGATATACAAGGTGGCAGCTAGAAGCTAGCCTGCGAACGGTCGTATTAGCAATAATTCTTGAGATCCATTAATGTCGACCGATACATTTTTGGTGCCTGTTACTGCTTTAGTCGTGTGTAGTAATTTATTAGCAAGCATTGAATTTTAGTCTCAATTTTTTTTTGTTGGTTTCCTCATTATCAAGAGACTGTTAAAAGAGAAAATGTAGTTTCCCAATGTGGCCTGCAGGGTGAGAGGAGACCCATTCCTCAAAAGAAAAAAACAGTTTCTAAGACTACAGCGTCTATTTTCCCCGCCATGAGTGAAATGAAATGAAAATCATCAATAATTAATACCATCCTTTTTATTTTGTTCCCTTTTCTTCTCTCCTCTTTGTGTCCTAGCTGGTTGACTTAATGTTACAGGGGATGAGCAAGCAAGGAAGCATCAAAAGTTTCTCATCTCTCTTCTGGTATCAGGTTTCACAGAAAAAGATGACATTGGCTTTAAAAAGAGGTAGGAGGAAATAATGAGAAAAAAAGAGAGAGCAAAAATGAAAGGGAATACTTTTTCCTCGCATGCAGCAGGTATAGTTCTGGGTGTCAGTGAAGAATCTAAAGACAGACAGAGAGCGTGAGGAGCAAAGCCAACAATGGGCCAGATTCAGCTAAAGGCTAACAGCCAACCACTTCTGCAGAAAAAACAGCACTGGATCACTGCAAGTGAAAACCCCCGACTCCACCTCATGTCAGGGGAGTGCTGGAGAAAAAAAGTTTTGAAGGAGGAGGAGAAGAATAAATTTTGGTGGATAAATTTTCACTCTTTCTTCCTCTCTGGCTTTTTCTGTGTTTTGTGTTTTTTTTTTGGCAGAAGAGCTTATCAGACCTTACATATGAGAGTTTTGACTGCAGAAGCAATATATTTTAAAGGAAACAGCTAAGGTTGCTCATTGCACTACTAAAAACAATCCTTAGTCTGTAGCATTTAACTCCTCAGAAAAAAACTTAAAATTGTCTGGAGACAAGAATCAAGATAAGCTGACTGGATTAAATAGCCTTATGTTGGGAAAGGAAAAAAGAAAAACAACATTATAGTGCAGCGTCATATCAGACACATCATTCTTCAGTGTAACAAGGAGAAAGGGCCAGGCTTATTGCCTTAGAGGAAAGAAAATCCACTCTGGAATGACTGCAGCAGCCAAAATCAACTCAGCTTTCTAGGTGCTCAGAAATGAAGGCAAGAATACTGTATGATTAAAGTAAATATTCAATCTCATAAGAACAGCCTACATTTGAGAACAACTTTAAACCAGTAAGTCAAGGTTTCAGGCCAAAAACAGAGATACAGAGAGTTAAAAATGAGGAAAAAAAATCAGAAGAAGAATTTGATATGTAGCCAGAGATGAGTTTATCTGTTATCAAGGCCACATCGGTGAAAAACGCATTTTTTTCTACATTTCTGTCTGAAACATTAAATCTTGAAACTTCTTTTCACTTCTCATTTTTATTTGTGTTATCATACGTTGTTTCTAACCAAAAATATCTAAGTTATGTTAATGATATGCTGTTCATAGCTCAATTTATCCTCTGCCATATATTTACCAATGAACAAAACCTCATGATGCCAAAAGGGTCTCTCTACTTTCCTCTTGTTTTTTAAACATGTAGTTTAAATTAAGTCAAGCACCATTTTATATTTTGCATTTTAGAAATGATTCATCTGTTATTCGAGAAAACTATGGTTAGATTTATCAATAATGAAAAAAACATTGTGGTTAAAAATCTCCTTCAGTGCAGGTGATTATTGTAACCACCGGTGGAGCCTTTCTTCCTTGTTTGTTTGATTAACGTCTGTGCTGTTCTTCCGTGTGTTTTTCTGTCTTTGCACAAAGCGGCCAAGTGAGGAGTTTTGTTCTTGTATTTGCACGTACAGTTGTTTCATTCAGAACAGAAAAATCAAGCTTGGGCCTGCATGTTCCCAGTGATATGGAGGTTTCACAAACACACACACAATACAAAGAGAGTTCTGGATCATGACTGGTTTTGACCTCACTTGTACTACTGCTGCAGTGCTACTGAATGGCAGTGTGTTATAGAGAGAGGTGAAACAAGAGGAAAAAAGCTGCTTTTTTGTTGATGTTTTTGTGTTCCCATTACTCTGGAATAGTCTCGATGACATATGCAGGACTTTTGTTGCAGTGCATTATAAGTAAGTATGAGATTATATCTCAGGATCCTGCTCGTGAATAAAGATCAGTGTACATATACCACTTTTTTGGGCTGCTAATCAATCTGTAAATGAAATAAAGCACAACTAAGAGATGTTTTTTGAGGAGTTTTTACAGAGGTTGCTGTTGTGAAAGATTGATTGATTGTTAGTTAGATGAATATTTACCAAGCAAGTCATCTAATCACAATTTTTCAGCTCCACTGTTTTTTCTTGTGTGAAATACATTCACCAGCCCGCTGTATTTGGCAGAACCATCTTGCAGATGGTAAATCTCAGACATGTTGATGAAGTGATGACTGGCCTCACTAATGACGGGGGAGATCGTGTTGATGTTTGACTTCTTCACAACAACACTGCCTCATTTTTTCTGTTTTGGACAACATGCCATCACCATGTAATGATAGTGTGTCAGTCTACAGTATGGATAAGTGGATAGTTAACATGACACTAACGTTTTGCAATAATAAGTGAGCACAAAATAAAGCAATATTTGTTTTTAAATCACCTAAGTGTCAATTGTAATCTGATTTTGGTGTCAGATTACACTGATCAGCTTGTCTGCTAGTCTTAATTTAAAATTTTTGGATGTAATGGATAAAAAAATCATAAGTATATTGAGATGAAACATTCAGGACTTAACCTGTTCCAACATGATGCTTAGTTACTATGTAATGTTGTGAGTGAGTAGCAACAGCACTTGTAGACAACATAACGCAGATTTTACTCCTTCAGATTAAAGGTTTGTTATAAACATCAAAAAGACATGTTTTCTATGTCTTTCTTCCTTTGTGGATCTTTTTATAAATGTTTTAGAATGAAAAATAACAAACAATGCAGTCAGAGTTAACAGCATAGATCAACACTGGTTACTTTGAAAGCAACACCTTTCATCAGGTTGCTCTTGTATGCAAAACTGTGTTTACCATATGGACATCATAGCTGTGGTCATGGTTACTGCAGTGTCACTATGTATTAGATAAAAAGTTACAGTGCAATATTGGACCTGTTTAAAAACAGTTTGCTTAAAGGATTTGATTGGTTTGAATACTTTGTCTTGTCTGTAGATTTTAAACACATGTTGCTGTCCTTGTTTTTTCGTGCCTGCAGACAGGCGTTCTTGTTCACTTTAGCCTGCTTTCACAATTGTTTTTTCTGATCTTGAGATTTTTTTAATGTTTTTGTGTGTGGTAACCCTTTAACATCCCATTTATCCTTGAACTTGTATCTGATGAACTAGTAAACTTGATCAGCTATTTCTGTGTTTCAGTCAGTGTAATCACGCAGGAGCAAAGGTCTGTAGGTGCTGTTCACTGTCAAACCGCACTCTGTGTGCATGTGTGCCGTAATGAATGTAAGCTAGCTTGTGTGCTCTACATAGTGCACTCTTCGCCGCCTTTATCATTGACCTTTCCACATTCCTCAACCTGCTTCTGGAAGTCAGCCCTCATTGGCTGTAACATTGCAGGCTTTGTTTGAACTCTGCCTCGGCATTGGCAGGTTTGTGTGTTTCTCACTGCAACTGTTTCTGTTGTACTTTTATTCTCAAAGGAATGTCAACGGGCTTATTTTCTTACTGTTTCTGACACTTTGTCTTGTGCAAATAGAAACAAATAGACCCGCGTAGCTAGCTTTGATAAGGAACAACCATTAAAAATGAATCATTTGTGATTAAATGTATGTTTTTAAGGCTAAATTTCGGTTTCAGTTGAAAGTGAAAAGAGAATAAGGAAAGTTATCACAAGATTTTGAAACAGCATTTTATTTGTTCAACTTGTTCCCTTTTATTAGGTTAAAATAACTTAAACTGTGATGTTTGTAATGTTAAGCATTTGTCAATATAGCAACAAGTCGTCTATAAATTAGTGTTTTATTTTGGAAACCTCACAGAAGAAAATGAAGATCAGTTTCAAACATCTGGTGATCATTACAGTAAATCTCATTCCTCTGAAATAGATGTTAATTTGACTGTTTTAATTTAAAGTGTGCTAAAACTGTGTAAATATTTGTGCTGTTTGATTAGTTCCTCCCAGGACCATGAATATTTAAGTGGGGCAGAGTCAAAAATCTGTTGTTTTTTTGCAAACAGTGTTTAACTATTTGATTACAACAACCTTTCTTACACAGTTTCTCTGACAGAACGGTTCAAGGTTTGTTGCGTTTATGAGTTGTGTTTTGTCATTTAGCCGTGACTCACTATCTGTGCGTCCTCTGTCATGTCTTTGGTGATAGACATGTTTATATTAGCAGGCAGACATGGTATTTCATAGTAGCCTGTCTCCATCAGGCTTCTATTCATAGCAATAATATCAGCAATGCTGTAAGATTCTGTTGCTCTAGTGAGTCATATGAAAGCAAAAAATTAAATTAAAAATTAAAAAGAATATTCTTATTAACCTAAATTCCTGACTGGAGATGCAACATGTAAGAATGTCTAAACATCCATTTCTATAATCAATTGCAATTAATGACTTAATAATTGTATTTTTTTTTTGCATTGATGTACTATTCAAGCAGTGTTGCATTAAAATTTGGTCCAGGTTTTATTGCACGTTTTTATTTACGTTTCATTTAATCGTTTTTTTTAGGTTACCAGTTTCAAGTAAAAATCTCCTAAATGAATTTCTGTTTTGGTTTTCGGTTTCCTATAAGGCCTTTTATTTACTGCCGATTTATATTTTAGATTCAGGGCTGTAGATCGGTCCAAACATCGCTACATCTCAATAAGTTTTCTTGGGCTTTAGAAAATTAATCAAATCTTATGAATCAAACAATCGATAATTTATTTAAAAATAACTGTCATGTTCTTTAACGCTGAAAATGAACAACCCAGGAAGAGGAACAAGTGAAGTAGTCAGAGCGAACTGTCAGAACTGTGTGCGACGGGAAGGAAAGACGAGGGAAGTGTCTTTTATTTACAACTTTTATTTGACAGGACATACGGGTGCGAACAGACCCGTCTCTCTCCCTCGCGCTCTCTCTCTCTCGCGCTCTCTCTCTCCGCCGGTGACGTCATGATACTGGGCCGCGTTTTGCTGAAACCATAGGAATGCGACACACTTTGTATTTACAGCCCGAAGCCGAACCACTCTGACTCTGCGTTTGTTTTCATGCTAACCTTCGTTATCTGTCGCCGTGTCCGCTCCAGTTTTTTTTTTAACGGAGACGTAATAACGACGCTTCCCGACGGTTGAGTTGAATTTCTTCGCGGAAACAACTTTGTTGCTGCAGGCAGTGTGTGTGTGTGTGTGTGTGTGTGTTTTCACCTCGTCCTCAGCTGCGTTTCCGACATGAGATCAGGTGGACAGTGTGTTGCTGCTGGCTGAAGGAATACCTGTGATTAAAAGTGAGTATTTCCGTATTTAAACACAGAGTGTCACACTCTTCAGTTTGTCAACTTGTTTGTGCTTCGTGAAGAAAGTTCAGCATTTACAGTAATAAGTTTTAACTTCTGGTGAGGTTGTGCTGTGTTACTGGGACCCAGCGAAAGTTAATCTGGGCCACAACAACAACAAACCACTGTTGTTAAAATCTCACAGCAGGGATTAACTGTGAATTAAAAAAAAAAAAAAACACAATAACTTTATTGTTTGCTGTGTGTGAAGGGAGGCAACGATCTAGCAGGCGGCGGGAGTGAGGGATGATTTTCTGTTTCACACAGAAAGCCCCGGTGGATTTCTGGGAACTGACTTGTGACTGTCTCTTTTCATTCTCCTTCCTCCTCTCCCTGACTATTGTCATTCAAACCTGTTACTGACTGCTCATATCTGTGAATGTCAAGACAGCTGTTGCTCTCAGCTATCCTGGTCATCTGTCTCTCTTTGCACAAGTGTTGGTGACACATGGAGAGGAGGGGGGGAAGATATTGGTAGTGATTTACTGTTACCAGGTGACCTTTTGTTAAAACTCTGCAGACAGTTGAGTTCTTGTACATTGAAGTTTTGTCCTGGGAGTGTTTGGGGGTTACCAGTGCATGAACAGGCTTTCTGCAAGTTAATTTTTCCTAAACGAAGCTTGTTAAGAATACGGATATTTTTTTAAGTATTAAAATGCATATTTGTTATTGTTGAATTTGGTTCTAAAAGCTGATTTGGGATCCAACACTTAGTTAGTGTGACACAAAAGTCCCACAAATCTGTGATGTCCCCTCTCTTCTTCTTTTAGTTTTGTTTGTTTTGTTCTAATACTAAAAGATATAAAGATGCCATAATGCTGCCTTCAAAACGTACATTGTGGCTCTTTTCTGTTTAATATTAATGTTAAGTTACTTTTTTAGACTTGTTGAATCAAAACCAAAACTAATTTGATAAGCAATTAATGCAATTTAATTAAGTGTAATCCAGTTTGACTAAGTTGTATTTATATTATTGCTCTGTAGAGTCGCTACTGTCAGCATTGTTAGTTTCTCTCATCTGTAAGTTTTTCTGTCAGGCCATGCCAGTGTCAAGATGTCAGCCTGCTCTTCACTGAATATTACATCTACAAATTATACCAGGGATTTAATTATAACTGTGTGTGGATCAAACATAACAAGCCTTTCACCTCTGTAGTCATTATTTAAGTCTTAAATATGCAGTCATACCCCAATATTTTATATGAAAGAGTATAGGTCTTTAATAATAGCCTATTAAAGCCCAAGTTCTAATACCATTAAATGTGACTGAAATGCCTCCTTTGTAGACAAGACTCTAAACTCTAGATAATCACGAATATAATCATTAAGTGTGTGACATTGTGTTTTGATCAGATCTTCTTACAATGACTGAAATCTGCTGTTAACTTTGTGACATTTGTGATTTTCTCATATTTACATCAGCTGGCCGTCAGCTGGTTGATGCTGTTTCCTGTCATGGGAAAGTAGCGATAACAAACAGTTCTGTATCTTAACTACCTAATTTACTGTAATGGTGGACAGATGCAAGCAGGTCTGGTTGGTCTTATATTGAAGTTTAGACTGCAACACAGGCACAGTGTTGAATCCCAGTGACTGAATACACATTCAAATATTTTACCTGTGTGAAAATACCAATATAACAATGTAAAAAATACTATACTACAAGTCAATGTCCTACCTGAGTGAAAGTACGTAAACATGAACAGAAAAATGCTCTTGAAATATTCAAAGCAAAGGTGCTAAATTGACGTAATATGTCCCCAATGACGAGTATATCATTAAATATGACTTTACTAGATTACAACACTGACACTTCTATGTGTAACAGCATAAATTGTTTTAACTCCTCGAGGCAGAGATACTTGTTCTGCTTTTTATTCATTTAGCTAGTTTAGTCCAGTGGCTCCCAGTTTAACGTACCAGGAAATGTAATACTCAAGTACTGTACAGTTACCTTAAAAACTTCACCACATGAGTAAATGTTACTTTGCACGGTTGTTGTGAACTGGCTGAGGGTTGTTATAGCAGTCAGTGGCTCCAAGGTCACACAGTGAACAGTGTGTCAGTATGTTTACTTTGCCCAGCACATTATAAATCTGGTAAACGCTGGGAGAAAGGTACTGTCCTCTGTGTGTGTGTGTGTGTGTGTGTGTTTGAGAGAGAGGGGCTGTCTGTGTTTGCAGTAGTGAGAAAACAGGCTATTAATTATCACCCCTGATTCAGCACCAGCAAGCTAATGTAAGAGCACCACAACCTGAATATTGCTGTCTGTTTTTCTGCATCTCACTTTTTTTTTAAAATCAATGTTTCTGTGTTTTTTGAAAAGCTCACACATGTGTTAAAATCCTTTCTTATCCTTGGTTAATGCCACCATAAGGGACCATTTATAAAGATACTGCATAATAATTTTAGAGTGAGAATTGCTGCTTTACAGAAATAGCCTCTCTTCTTTTTTCCCCTTGGCTGGTAACTTAATGTAGCAGTTGCTTTGGCAGATTACCAGCATCATATAAAGAGTATTTATCACCTCAATTTTGGAGATGTAGTCAGCTGTAAAATTTTAAGATTTATCACTCATGCTGTCCAGAGTTTCTTCTTATCAAATAAATAAAAATGTCATTAGTAATACAAATCCGTTTTATTAGCAAAAGTTTATTTATCACTAGTATAACTTTCAGTTGTCTTATTATTATATGAAAAGTAAAAGGTTTTTTTGAACACATTTATGTTGTTTCACTAACTATTATGTCCTGACAGACATAAAACATGGTTTAAACTTGAAGTACTCTCTTAATAATACTAATTTGAAAGAATTTAATACCCAAATCAAGCTGATGTACATTAAATAATGACCATCAGTTCTTCTAACAATGGTATACCATAAAAATAAGTCAGCAGCACTATGAATTGCCTTTAGGGATTTCTGAATACAGGTCAAAGTTTTTTTTATGTTTAGTCTGTGTTATGTTTTCAAACACCAGAAGTTGATATGAATGTAGTTTAGAAATCTTTGTGGGATTATGGATGATTGGATTGAGAGTAGACCTCTTATATTTTTGTTATTAATCAACTACAAGCTGACAAACAATTTCATGGCCAGTTACAAGTTGGGTTAATGAAGTAAAATCCTTCCTTCTGTAATAAATAATTTGGTGATTAAGATTTGTTTTGCCTTTTTGAAGTGTTTACACATTAGCCTCTTAAACTCCTGAGTGTTTCTGTGGAAGACTAGTATGCAAAGTTTTCCTCAATGAAGCCACAGACAGAAAAGCCTTTTAGCTGAGGGCGGAGTGTTAAGATAACAGTATAGAGTTTAGATAGCAAGTCTTTAGAAATTACATTCATCATTTTGTGTGACATTTCTTGTTCTTATCAAAAACAGACATCAGTTCTGTGCATGTTTGAGCAGGAAAAGAAGTGTTATGTTGAATGCAAACCACTTTTTTTTAATTAACCACCATCTGTCCTAAATGAATGTTCTCACTGTCATCTGTCCATCATGTTAAAGAGCTTTCTCAATATTTTTTAAATGTAACTGTGATTTTCTTTTTGGCTGTAGGTACCAAGTATTCTCTAAAACTTTTGTGAATGGAAAACCCAAAAAGGTATGGATCAAAGAGAGTCCAGTCCGGCCAAGCAGAGCCAAGCAGTGAAAATCAGGCAAAAAAGCAGAACCAAAAATCAGTTTTCAAAGCAAACTTACGACCCTCGTAAATTCTGATCTGCTTTCACTATACAACCATTTTGTACCCGACTGTATCATTGCAGCTGAACTGTATTGTTGTGACTGGCCGTGTCTTTCCCAGTGTGGACCACCCATGTACAATACTTGAATCAGGCCAGAGGACAGCAGCTTCATCCAGAGCTCATCAGCCTGGCTCTGGCCCACTAACCGGACAGGCTTTCTCACTGTTCAGCCAGGCATACATGGGCGGTAATGGAGCAAAGCAAAGGGAGGGAGTATGGGAGAGAGAAAGGAAAAGAGGGGGGAAGGTGGGAAACTATTAAAGGGGAGGACAGAGAGTGAGAGAGTTAGAGGGGGTAGAGGGAGACGGTGATGAGATAGTAATGGATTTTGAGTAGGAGGGAGGGAAAATCACAGGGACGCTATAACCACAGTGAGTGTTGTGTGCGGAGAGGGACCTGTTTGTTTTGCTCTGCGAGGGGAGGGGCCCTTTACAGCTTTTTGGTTTAGTACTGTGTGTGTGTGTGTGTGTGTGTGTGTGTGGCCATATTCACACATGCACTGCTACTGTAAACTTATCCAGATGCTGCTTTTTTGAGCTTTGTGAAAAAATCGTGATTGATAATTAAGCAGTTAGACAGGTATTTCAGTCTCTTTGTTTTCGTTTCATTCAAACGTCCCTATTCAGTAGAAACTTTTATTGAAGCAAATGATCTAGTAGTCGGGATTAGCAGACAGCTGTAGCTCTCCTGTGGTTCTCACACGGTGTTTACTGGTTTATTTTGGTGGAGATATGAAGTGGAGTGTGGTCGCTTCAGGCCTAAGGGCTGTCTGGGTCAGAGGGGTGTGACCATACCCACTACAGCTGTTAAATTTCTCTCTTTGACACCTTTATACAGAGACTTTGCTCAATACTTCTGCACTGTAGACCAATCCTTATGCTGCCTTTTTTAATTTAATTGCACTTAAACCAAACAACATCAGTGTAAGGCCGCCTCAGTGTAGTCATCCTCATCAGGCACAAAAAAAAAATTACTTTGGTAGTCTACTTCGACCTGCATTTATTTACATTCACATTTTAACAGACAGATTTGGTTGTGTAACAATCCTGCAGACTGCTGCTTCTTTTTTCACCTTACAGTAGTTATGCATGTACATTTATCTCTCAATGAGCTTAAGTGAATTGCATACCCAGCCTCATATTGTCATTTTGTTATATAAATGCTCCTATTTGCACCCACACACTGCAAACAATCGACTGCATGCATGCCACCTAGTGAATAAAGCTGTTTCTCAAATCAAACAGCTTCTTAAAGGTCAGAGTAGTCTGCTTGTCGTTTGCCCTTCATAACATTTAAACCTTGATGCGTCTTGGTTTTTGACAGCAGCAGTAAACTAGTATTTCACCCACAGCCCTCAAGCTCATAGTTACAGATATCTCCAAATGCAGCACAAGCTCAGAAAAAGCCACAGCCTGACCACTGTCTTTGCATACGAGATGCACATTGTCATTCTCAATCCCCACATGAAGATTTTTAGAAGTAATTTACGGTCTTTTGAAGCTCCTTATGCTTTCAATAAAATATCATGACTCAATCTGTTATCTAATAGCTCAAACTGATCCCAGATTTAATCATAGGGTGCATGTAAATAGTGTTTTTTTTCTACTCTGTAGGTGATATGATTATTTATCCAGCCTCCTTCAGTCCTCATTAATTTCATTCTTCCCAAAGGCAGTATATACTATCCGTGTCACGTAGTTTGAATGCATTAATTTGCCGTATTGCTGTATCAGCCAAACACTAATGACAGGCTTCTACAGTGATTTATGTGACTCTTTCTCATTGTCACCAGTCTCATTATGACTGCAGAGAGGCATTTATCACCAGTGTTGTAACCTCCCTGTTATGTTTTGCTAAAGGTCATAAAATTCAGAGTTCACTGTGCTCGTGTGGATAACTATATGACATGACATCACTTTTCCACTCTGAATGCAGCGGTGAAAAACCTGATTTCATATCTTTGAAAGCAGTCTGTTTTTTGGTCTAATTTGTAAAATGTACAGAAAATTGTTCACCAGACACTTAAAGATAACAGAGACGATGTAATCTGGTATATAATAGAAGTGCTCTCTCACTTTTAAAAATTGACTGGAATGCAAGCTGATTTATAGTATAAATTCTTCTCATTAAAATGCTACGTCATAAGGAATTTTTATTTAGTAAAACTTTTAATTAAGTTACACAATAAACACATTATAACTAAGAATATCAGTCCCTCCAGGATTTCGCGGGCGTTTTTCAAGATTGTTGCGGCCTAAAATGCCTGAATTCGCAGCAGCTT
>JAPZDY010000024.1:24519677-24531463 GCA_029783645.1 Ctenochaetus hawaiiensis
CGTTTCATTTGAATATAAAACACCTTTTAAACCCTCTTAACCAAAAAAAAAAAAAAATATCCAGTAAACGCTGAAGTTAAAGAAAGGGTTTCTGCACAGAGGTCAGATCGAACGAGTCACTCATGGCAGCTCAGGATGGACTGTGGATTTATTGTTTGTGCAAATTCTTGCAAGAGGCAATTCAGGTGCAACAGGAATGGAGTCCAAGACACAGTATATATGATGCTACACCATAAGGGGATATTGTGTGTGTGTGATTGCGTGTGTGTGTGTGTGAGAAAGAGAGAGAGAGCTGTTTTACCTTCAGAATGTGCAAGAGTGTGTGTTTGTTTTCGTGAGCAAGTTATTCATTAAGATGCTGTTTGTCCAAGCATGATGTTCAGGAGAGTTAGCATGTTTTCAGACCTGCTCACTTGGACGGTCAGCTGAGATGGACAGCTAGCAGCCACGCCGAATATTGCTCTCTGTGCTCGACTCGGGTCTAAAAAAGCCACACTGGACCCGAGATGCTTCTGCTTCGGTCGACAGAACAAACCCAGCTCGTTTTCAGGGACAAACTCTATCACACGAATTAAAAACACATTGACATCTTCAAGTTCCCTAAAACAGCAGACATTCAATTTTTAACTGTGGTCGCTATGTACAATAGAAGGATCTTCATATATTAATATTCTTCATCTTTCCTGTTTTTCCTCGCCTCCTTGCTGTCAAGTCGTTATTTTCATACATGTTCGTCCTTTTTGTATTTATAGAGTATTTTCAGTATTTACATTATAAATAACTACACAGTCTTGGGATAAAATAAATAACTTAAATACAATGGCCGTGGCTTTTGCAGTGTCTTTGCATGAGGGGGAAATGGGAAGGATCGGATAAAGGGAGGGACTACAGGACGAATGAAGACTGAACTGGTCTGCTTTTCGCTCCTCGATGCTTCAGAGTTGCAGATAAAAGATGAACGATCTCTGTTTGTTTGATGCAGTCTTTCTGCAGAGAATCACAGACAGGTGAGGTGAAGGCAAAAGGGCCGAAGCACCTGGAATATTCTTTAATCCCACAGTGGCCAGAGGTGGGAAGCTCTTCCACCATTATAATAGGAATACATCAGACATTTCAAATTTCTTAGTAATCTAACGTAAAGGAACAAGTGCTGCTCTCAAATATGAAGATATACCACATTGTTTCTGGATTTTGTTTGGTGTTCACTATAATCATTTAACTCTGACTGGTGAAACTAAACTGAGACACATTTTAAAGTCATTAACCACTGACGAACAACCCCGAATGTGTCTATGAAAAAATTTACAACAAATTATAAACGAGTCAGTGAAAAAGCAGAGCTGAAGGATTCCTCCAACTGTTTTATCAGGATACAACTTACGTTTTTAGACAGATAATTTACTTCATGTACGAAAATATCATTGAATAATAGAGGAATAGCAACTGTTACCTGGTCTAAGCTGAACTAAAGGCAACAACCTGGTTAGCTAGCTAGCATCTTTGCTATATTCAGGCATTTTTAATTATTCTCATGATTGTCAGATAACATTGTAACTTAAAATCTACCTGCAGGCTTCATTAATCTGTCGGAGTAATGTTATTTACTGCATGTGTCAATGATTCAGGAAGTGTTTCCCACCAGAAGTGGCCACTGTGAGAGTAAAACAGGAACAGGATTTAGGTCGTGGCAGATACAGAGAGTAATACTGAGGGTTTAATACTGCAGTGGTAGGCGGGCGGGGGGGCTGTCTCTGATTGTTGGCCTCTGATTTGACATGTGAGGTCCGGTGGAGAGGGTGTTTGGACAGAGAGAAGACGATGAAGAACGGAGGAGGAGGAGGAGGAGGAGGAGGAGATGGAGGGATGAGTGCAAAGCTTCTCCTCCAGCTATACCACTGTGCCACTCGGAGAGTTCCCGTTCTGTGCTGTCAAGTTCTGAGCGGAAAGACAAAACATAAACCAAAGTTAGACACCAGGGACAGACAGACAGGAAGATCTAAACTCCACTTTCAAGAGAAGGAAGATAAAAAAAACAATTGTTGCTCAGGAGACGAGGAGTGAAATCATCTCAAACTGTTGAGTCACTTCTTTAGCTTTTAAAAGACGTGCAGTCGAGAATATCCACCAGGTAAAAAATCAACTGAGAGCAAACTTTTAACTGATCTGACAAGAAAAAAAACTTGTTCGCAGTATATCACTGAATATCCTGTTACACTAACAACTAACCATAATAATAAGAAAACAGTATAAGCATAATAAAGAGCTCATATCCAGTGTTTTTAATAAAAGAGTTGACTGAGGACATACCACCTTCCCCGGCCGTGCCCAGGTGCAGATGAGACCCTCCTGGCATGCTGTGATGATGCAGTCGTCCATGAACACCAGGACCGTCAGCCTCTCATGTGCAATCTTCTTGCACACCAGCGGCTCCAGCAGCGGCACCTCGTGCATGCGGGGGCACAGCGTCGTGCCCAGGACCTTGGCGGCGTCCAGCCGGTTGCTCCTCGGCGCCACGTTGATCTTGTCGTTGCTTTTGCTGATGTTGCCCAGGCTGTGGTACCTCTTGTGCTCCTTCTCCACTCCACCGCTGCAACCAGACTTGTCCGACTTGCGCTCCTGAAGTGACAGCGTGGCAAAGCGGCCGATGCTGAAAGGGGTGCTGTTCCCTCCACTGCTGCTCCCTCCCCCTCCTCCGCCTCCCCCGCTCCCCTCCGAGGTGCCCTGGCCCTTGGAGGCGTTTGCCACGGCGGGGTGGGGCAGAGAGTTGGAGCGAGACAGGGAGCGAGGAAGCGGTAAGGGAAGTGTCGGTGGGTTGGAGGTGCCGGTGTTCGTGTTCGGTGGGTGATGGTGCCCCTCGACGCCTCCGCTGCCTCCCCCACCTGAAGTGCTGTTGACCACGCCGCTGCCAGAGTTGGACAGCGAGGGTCCGAAAGTGTTAGTAAAGGCACGGGACAGCGGCAGGCGGGGGTACAACACGTCATCCGTCAGGTCCCACAGACAGAACTGGGTGTCCTGCCCCACTGAGCCAAACCGGTACGTGACTGCCGCCGAACCGCCACCTTTGGAACTGTGCCGAGAAAGACGCGACAACGTGCTGCTCGTTCGGACCCGGCCAAAGTGCATGGAGTTATTTGGTGCCCCCTGGTGGAGGTCCTCCTCGCTGCCACTAAGCTCCATTGGCTCATCGTCTTCCAGGGAAGTTGTGAAGGGGTCAAATGCGACTACGTTGACCCAGGACTTGTGGCCGTGACCTCTCGCAACTACGCGGCTTTCTGCAAATGACCAAACGGTAACCAGGTCATCTTCTCCACCTGTGGCGAGATATTTCCCATCAGGGCTCCATGAGACGCACAGCAGTCCTCCAAAGTAGCTCTTCATCACCCCCTGCAGCTCCATCGAGTCAAAGTGGAAGACGCGGAGGCACCCGTCCTGACCGACACAAGCCACATGCACGCCATCCGGGGAGAAAGCAAACTCGTTGAGGCCTCCCTCACCCACAGCCCATCGTAACAATGGGTTGCGTGGCGTCTTGGTTTTGCAGGCGTACACTGCGAAGCCTTCGCCCTGCCGCAGGAGGGAGTACTGTGGGGCCGTGGTGCCACATGGGTGGTCCACGTTGTAGAGGTAGAGGTGGCCACTGGCATGAGAGGCCAGGAACAGGTTCTCCGACTTGGGAAGCCATTTTAGACACGTCACCTTGGATTTGTCTATCAACCTCTGCACAACAGCAAGGAGGTGGGTGAAGGAGGAGAACAGGGGGAGAATTTAAAAAATAATATAAAAACAGAAAAGAGTAAAAGAGAAAAAGTGAAATGAAGATATTAGAAATTCTTTGATTTTGTATTCTGTTGTGCTTTCATGTGGACACTTTGTAGAGTCGCCTCATTGCTAGCTAAACGTGTGTCTAAAAACACTAAACGAGAGAAAAAGCACGCAGGGATGAAGCTTTGGCAGAGAGAAAAGGTCTGTAGAGATCAAGAAACAGGCTGCAGCAGAGACGCTAAAGAGAAAACCGGGAGGTGGAAGACGAGGAAAGATTTAGAGACGCAAATCCCAGAGAGACACACAAACACAAAGGCCGCATGCAGTAGCACACACATAAACTCCCAATCTCCCAAATTCAATTGGGAATCCCATTAAAGAGAAAGCCATTAAACAGAGCGAGGCAGCTGAGAGAACGCCATAAAAGAATGTAAAAACAACAACAACAAGCATGTTAGAGGAAAACACAGCGTCTGAATCTCTCAGCTACGTCACAGCATCCAAACTAGGCCAAAACATCAATACAAGAATGAAAAATACTTCAGATGTTCTGTTGCAGGTTTTAATCAAAACAAGACGAAGCTGCGACCCCGACTACTTTAACCCAACACAGAGGAAAACACATACAGACAGATAATAATAATACCTCCTCGTTGAAGAGTTTACTGGTTTCCTTCTTGATGGGGTCGAGATATTGGACCTGTCCGGCGGAGAAACCCACGATGAGAGCTACACTCTCTGCTGTGGCAGAGTACTGGTTGAAGTCGTGACACGTTGGCTGAGTCCCTTTGTAGATCCTCTTGTCTATCGGCTTACTGAGGTCTACAGCCTGCAGACACACAGACAGGAGAGAAAACCATGAAGCACAAGCAAAAAAATCCACCAAAAAGAGCAGACAACCTATGAGAGACATTCACTGGTTCTTCAAGCAACAGTATGTAACGTTTCCACCTTAAAATAATAGTTTCAAAATCATTTTAATGTTAGAGTGCAGTGTAACAGGTTAACTCGGCCCTCCTGTAGTTTGTTACGGTGCTACGAATCTTTGAGCTGCAGGCCACGGTTTTGAGACCGAAACTTAACGGTGCACGTTACTACGTTCTCATAAAACAGTAATTTTGGTGAAACCAGGTCATATTTATGAACAAGAATGCCCTCTGGATTTTCCTCTGATGTCTTATGACCGCTCTGACTCATTTTTGTGATTTACAGAGGTTTCTGAAGGTTTCTTGCTGATTTTTCCGTAGCTGCAGCTACGTAGAAAAAGCTACGGACAATCACAAAACTGGACTTATTGCTGTTGAACAGGAAGTAGCTGCTTGCTTAGTTACGTGTCATGCGTTGTGGCTCTTGCTGGATGTTTCCTTGTTGGAAATTATGTCTGATTGCTAGTTTTTAGAATAGAATAGAATAGAATAGAATAGATCTTTATTGTCACTATCAACACTTGTTAGGCAACAGGTTTTGTACAGTGAAACATTGTTTGGCATCCTCTATGGCAGCATGTAAGTATAAAAGAGACGGCCAAATCTGCCCGTTTTGGCAAATGTTTAGCTGGTAGCATGTTATAACCTGGTGTCCTTTTAGTTCTGGTTGTGTTAGCTTGGCGTGCTGAGCTGCGTTTCTACCAAGATACTGTCCGTGTTCTGAGTTGTGTGCAGGGTTTGTTCAATCCTTGACACATGAGGAAAATACATGTAATGTTGCACAGAAATAAATTTCTACATAGTGCTGCTTTGAAGGGGTCATTTGTCCTGCAGGATGGATACTGAAGCACAAATCAACGCTTAAGCAAGTTACTGCAATTACAAACATCTGCTGACAGCAGGTCTGTGCCCATTTCTTGTTGGCTGATTTGCCTTCTTTTGACAAACAAAAATCATCTGCAGATGGCGAAAAGTCACACAGAGATATTTCCATGGCTGCAACACCAGAGTTTGATCGAAAAACATTTTTCACCGGTACAAAAGTTCAATGCTAAGGGGTTTTGGTGTTAGAATAAAAGAGCAAGGGTTTCTTTCCAGAGATATTTTGTAAGCTGACATTCAACAGTCGTTCAGGGAGAAATCCATCAAACAAGACTCAGAGTCTCTGATGTTTGTCCCCACCAACCAAGACGAGAAAGCAACATGGCTGCAGGAATATTTTTACAGGAAACATTTTTTCGTATTACTGGTCTCACTAAACCTGATATCTACACTGTCAATATTTAAATACACATCAAGAGAGTCGAAGTTAATCACGACACTAATTACACACTCAGATAGATAATATTATTCCCATCATACCCAATCAAACATAATTTTGTGATGAAAAAATCTGCATAGACTAATATTAAATTATAGTCTATTTAGAGGATTTAAAGAGGAGATGATATTTAAATAAACTCTGAGGTGAAGAAAATATCCCAGAGTTCAGTCTGCTTAACCTAAAAACCTTCAGCTGCTTGTACGACCATGTTTTTCCCTCAATGCAAACGGTGCAGCCGAGACGCTGCTTTCCACTGCTGGAGATTCAAGACACAGCAAAGAGCTTCACCTCCACCTTTATTCTGTAAATCTGATTACAGGAAAGAGATCATGGAATAACTAAAAAATAATACATACATGCCGATAACTTAAAAAAATTAAATAGCTGCAGATAATTTATCTAATCACCAGTTATGTTTCATATTGTCTTTTATAGAAATAATGAATGACTTCATGCACTTTAGTGGAGACCATGACTTGATATTAAGCCCCTTTTCTCTACTTATTCAATCAAAAAAATCAATTTTGAATTGGGAATAGTTTGGATTTTGAATTGAATCACAACCCAAAGGACCAAAATACAAACTAAAATAGTAAGATGTCAAAAGATTCACAGCCTCTTTAATTTTAATATGTAAATTTTCAAGAGGATAAATGTAACTTCCGAGTTCATAGCTTAACTTTTGAACATGACAGCAGCGGGAACGACTGAGTTCAAACTATAAAAATAACATCTTCATTTGAGGTTCCTTGATTTAAAGACAACTGTAGACCTTTGAATTTTGAGTATATACGCTGTAGTAATATGATTTACTACATGTTATGCTGCCTGAAGGCTCACTGCCTGAACGCTGAATGTGCAGTATAATAATAATAAACTATCTGCAGCCTGTCGGACGTCTCATGCTGTCACTTGCATGCAAATTAGTGATGCATAAGTAAAATTAGCCATCTACACTCAGGCTATCTGTATGAGGCATACAGACACATAATCCCAGCCAATAACTACATGTTTTGTATCAACAAAGTAAAGAGGGTAATAAAGCTGAGGGTGAGATTGTGACAGAGAAGCTGTGACGTTTTAAAATGTAGTCAGCTTCCTCACTTGATCTATGCCACTTCAGAGGAGTCCTGCTTTTTTAACATTTGTCCTCCAGTTCCTCCTAAATGGGTTATTAGCATTCCTCATTAAGAAGCAAGTGGCTCGGCTAGCTGCAAGCAATCTCAGCCCTCTAAAAATTCCTTGGTGCATGCTAGCAGGGGTAAAAAAACAAGCTCTTTAAGGAGAAACTGGAGGACAAATGCAGATAATTCACATTCCCCCAGGGGGAGAGTCTGGATAACACAAACATCTCAGATTTCTGTCATGAGAAATATTGTTTATAACACAACAGATTAAAAGCATTAACCTCAGGAGTGTTTAATGATTTTTCTAACAGAATTCTGACTTCTAATAATAATGCATCACCCACTACTATGAAGGAATAAGACAGAAGAGCCTGTGATGCAGTCTAAGTGCTATAAAGAGCTTTCATTTCTAAAAATCAAGACTATCTTTTAAACCATCTGCTTGGAACTGATTCACCCTGCAAATATCCCTCCTCATCAGCAAAAAAATAAATATAAAGCGTGATGTTTGCATGTATGTGTGCATGACTGAGGACTCCCAAAGATTCATATTAGCATTCAAAATGCAGCAGAGGGAAGAGGCAGCCTTCAGTTCAAATGGTTTGAGACGGAGACACGCAGTGAATGGAGGGCTGTCACAGGCTTCCTGCCTGTTTCCTGCTCCTGTAGTAACACTGCTGCCCTCCTGTCGCGTTCACTGACACTGTGCAGCTGGATGATGCACCATTCACTGTCTGCCCGGCCAAATGATCAGCCACTGCACCTTTCATTGCATAACACACACAGAAAATTTAACGTGGTGCATGTTCGCCAGCTCCGTGCAGCACGAGCGACCGGGGAAGGTTCAGTTTGGGAGGATGACGAAATGCGAAGCTAACGGCGTGCTAGCATGCTAAGCTAAGCCTGACCATCCAATCTGTCATCCCGGCCGAGAGCGGAGCGGAGAGCGGGCTCACCTTCTTGATGTTGGTGTACGTGTAAAAATACAGCTCCCTGCCGATGTTGAAGCACACCCGCTCCGACTCCTCGCTCGGGTCTTCGGGCTGCAGTTTGACCATGGAGACCCGCACCGGCGGCAGGAAGCCCGCCGGAGAGGAGTTGGCTGCGGCATTGGAAGAGGAGGACGCGGCGGCAGCAGCGGCGGCGGCAGCCCCGGGCCCCTGCAGCAGCCCGACCCCTCCGCCCGGTATCGGACCGGGTCCAGCCCCTGGGCCCAACGTGGCTCCGGCGGACGGACCCCGCGGCAGCCCGCCCCGCTGCTGCGAGTCCGAGAGGGTGAGCAGCTTGTAGAAGCCCTCTCTGGTTCGGAACTGGGATTTAATCTCATTGATATCCTTCAGAGCGCCGCCATCTCCGGCCATTTTTAGTACAAACAAGCCGCACAGGAAACCGAGATTTTGACCTGGAAATAATAATAATAATTTTAAAAAAAAGTACTAGAATAGAAATGGGAGAGGCGAAGGCGAGCAGCAGCAGCCGAGCTCAGCTAGGCCGACCAACACACCCGGTCTGCTCCAGTGCATCTTACACCAGCACCGGCAACCGTACCACCGCTACCCGATGAGTGGACCCCGAGAGAAAGCCCTCCTTAGCCGGTCTGAGCATCATCTTCGACCGGGGTCCCTGCATCCGTGGATCCGATGTGCGTAAAATACGTGCGATGATGATGATGATGATGATGATGCGTCGACTGCTGCTGCTGCTGCTGCTGGCCCGGCCCGGCACTGCACACTCCCACCGAGGTGTCGGGGGGTAAAGAGAGGGCATCCGGCTCCAGACCGCTCGCTTAACTTACCCCTTATTTAACCTCCCGGTGACAACAGCACCACCTCATAAACACGCTGCAGAATCAAGCGTGCTGTTTAAAGCCACGCCCTCCTGATTAAAACATCACGATAACATTTTTTTTTGCCTCAGGGAAGTTAAGTTTTTCTTGACATCATTTCAAAATACAACACAGAAAAAACACAGGAGTCTTTTTTTTTTATAGGAAAGGATTAGTGCCACTAAAGATAGCTTCATTTAAATTGCAGTAATCTGACGCTGTCATGCTCATATTGAGCTGTGTTGAATATTAAAAAAAGAAACTTGCTTCCCAGAGTAAATTAAAATTAAAGATTTAAAGGCAAATTAAGGATTTGCGATGCATAATTTTAAAGGAAACGCAGTGGCTTTAAATTAGGTGCACATACTGTTTTTCTTATATCTGCTATAAATGAAATGTTGCTGTATCTCAACACCTGCATGCCCCATCATTTACCTTCAGAAAGGCTGAATTGGTTTAATTTATTATCAAACGCTTTGTTTTACATTCAGCACTTTAAAAATGATCAGACAGAATTCTGAAAAATCATTTAAAATCTCCTAATAACCTTCAGTATTTTTCCATAAAGCCAGTCAGGATGAATTCAGAACAATAAGTTGAATTATCATCATCTTCATAGCAGCACATGCACACATTCAGGGATGGACACACACACACACACACACACACACAGGGAGCATCACAGCTTGTCACATGTGACGTACACACACCAGTTATCTGACTATTACCATTAAAAGTAACTTGTTTCCCCTCAGTCAGTACAGTTCACCTCATCCTGTGGTGATTAACTTTATTACAGTGTAACGGCAGCAAGAAATGTGTATTTTTTTTGATCCAACACTGACATACAAACTCAGGTTACAAAACACACAGCGGTGCTGCCGTGCTCCTGTCCTTCATGCTTGTAGCATCTTCAGGAAGCCAAACATCTCAGTTCCTGCAGGTCGCTGCTGCTGCTTTGATCAACAATACTGTGGCAGAAGAAAGAAGATGCTCCCCTTTAGTGCGAGAGGAAGACTTCTTCTTCTTCTCTATCCAGTTATGGTTTTCTCAGTCGTCTGGATTGTTCTGGATCTCACAAAGTTGAGATAAGCATAAATATGAACAAACTCCCCAAGATTGAGGGATAAAGGTTTAAACACAACAGTCCTCTTTGGGCAGTGTGGATCTCCAACATTCTTCCATCATCTCCGTCTGACACGTCTCCTCTCCTCCCGTTAGAAAATACAATACTGAAGCAGTGATGTAGGTGAAAGTCCTGGTTAAAGGCATTCAGCTGGGAGTTTCCCATGATGCCTTATGCCAGCAGACAGAGGGATCAGGGCAGCATGACGTAGTTCTCAGCGACTTCCAGGACGTAAAGGTTGGACAGCCCTGATTGGTCCTCAGTCTGACGTGTCTCCAAGACAACCATCCTGCAGTGAGAAGGTCAGGGAGGTCAGTTTCAAAGACTTCTGACTATGAATCTGATGTCAGTTATAATAATTAGGGTTGAGCTCTATTGAAATTAGAAGTGTCAAATATTAGCATGTTAGCTTGCTGATGTTAGCATTTAGCTTGTGCCTGTAGACCTGCTGTACCTGTCTGACTGCACCAGTCTGTAGATCTTCCGGGGGTCGTTGGTCTCCTCCAACACCTCGTTGAAACCTTGTCTTCTTCTCTGCCAGCCGTGACGCCACACTGCCAGAAGTGTGTCCTCAAAATGCACTGAACAGACAGACAGATAGACGGATAGACGGACAGACAGACAGACAGTTGGTCACCGCTGAGCTCTTATTATCTCCAGTATTACCCATCAACAGTTTTTCCACCAGATGTTCTTACCTATAGACTCCACATCATGAGAAAAGGTGATGTCGTGTGGCAGGTGCCTGTTGCTCTTCAGCTCCCCCTGCAGGCCGACTACATATACTGACTCTGTGGAGGAGAGAAGGTAAGAGTCAAAAATAGCACCAGCTACAACAGTGTGGAAATATGGAGGCAGACAGAACATGGACAAATAATCAATGCAGAGATTTTATGAGTTTTATAAAACTCATCATCACAATAATGAGCAGAACTGAAACTGACAACAAACAGTAAATAAAACAGTGTTAAATCTGTACACTGAAAAAAATCCCCATTACATCATACAATCACTTATTTAAGAATAAACACAAACAAAACCACACTTTCTTGATATTTTTCATTCTGATGATCCAATTAAAGTCCAGCACAATTTCAAATTGTTCAATTTTAAATTTGAGGTAAGAATTTACTCCTAAATCAATACACAAAAGATGCCATGAATGGATGATATATTATGTCATAACAGGCTGTGTGTTATCTCAAATATGGCAAATAAAAATATGACAAATAGCCAAGTCAGCCCACACAGAATGGAAAACACATTTCCTGATAAACGGGCAAGAAAAGGTCTTTGCTTTTTTTTTGTTGGTCTCTTGATACAATGGGGATTCATGTTTGTGATGCATGAAAAAGTGCATTTTGCATCATACATGACATGACATACATGCAAACCAGCATGTTATTAAAAAAAAATTTTCAAAACTGCTTCAGTTTAAATGAGAAATGTTAAATAAAACTTGTGTTACTTACTTTCTATGAGGACGAGAAGTGAGCTATTGTCCAGCTGTTTTACTTGAACTACTTCTGGGCAAGGTTTCTCTGCAGAAAACACACACATGCACACACACACACACAACACCATCAACAACAAAACAGCGTCAAAAGTAAAACACAGAAGTTTGCTGTAAATTCAGACGTGTGTGTGTCTGCAGCTCTTTGCTGTCTGAGGTTTTTCTAATGATGCAGCATCAACT
>JAPZDY010000024.1:24588059-24599285 GCA_029783645.1 Ctenochaetus hawaiiensis
ATTAGCTGTTTGACATTAAAGAAATTGCTGCTTAAAAAAGGACATTAAATGTATTATATGACTTTAAGAACATAAAGGGATGTTTAAAGCTATTAGTAAAAATAACTTTAGGAAATTATCAAGTGATATTATCAGAGTCATGACACATGGTATTTTGTTGCAAGTGACTGAGGTGTAAGTGGGACTATGCACTTATATAATACAATTTTATCATGTCCTTTTCCTTTTCTGTGTTCAGTGATAAACCACTTCTTGGTTGAGTGGTTCTTAGATATTTAAAAATGCCCTGGGTGGTTTATGTTAACATTAAGAGAAAATTGAGAGATGTTCACCAAAACAGGCAACCTTTAAGTTACCTTCAGTATTTAGTTTTTGTTTGGTCTGTTTCTTCTTCTCAGTTTCAAAGAGAGTTTCAAACAAGAAACAATCTGGGATCCCAAAAAAGGAGTTGTGTCAACCAAGTTTTGCAGCTAAAGGACGAATGAATAAGCTTTAACAGGCACTGCCTTGATAACAATTACCTGTATATATATGTGTGTATAATATATATATATTCATTTACAATTAATTATTACTATTTGGTATTTAAACACACATACACACAGTCATAAGTTGGAGTCGTTCATACCTGATGGTGACGTCAGTCTCCAGACCTTCTCCTCCAGCCTCCACTGCCTTTTCAAATGACATCAGAGTGTTTTCTGGGGCCAGCTACAGAAACACACACACAAATACACACACATGCACACAGTCAGAAGCATATATAGCATGTCTACATCTCCAGAACTCAGCAGTGAAGTTTTTGACTAAAATAGCTTCACTGCTTTATTGACTGAATCACTGAAGTTACTGAAAGCTGCAGACTTCAGGCAGAATTTTGACAGATCCAGCTGTGATGGTTCAGTTCAGCCTTACCATCGGTGCTCCTCTGTGTCCGATGAGTTTAGGGGCCGGTCCCAGTGTTCCTGCCTCCTTGATGCAGGGTGAGTACATTCCCAGCGGGACCAGGTAGAGACAGAACAGCATGGACAGGTAGAGACCCAGAACAGCCACCTGACGCACTAGAGATCATGAAAGATAAGGAATAAATATAATAAATACAGGGACATACATTGAATTTTAAAACTTATTTATTTTATATCTATATAATACACTTTAAAAACCTTGTTGTTGATTCATTTGAACAGAAGTTCAAGCCTCTATAACGGTGGTTCCCAAAGCTGGTGAACCCTTGAGCACTCCACAGTGCACTTAGGATGATAAGGAAGTGAAGTAAGTTTATCACTTTTTTGTTTATTTTTGGTATGTTTTATATAATATTTCCCTATATAACATTTATATAAACTAAATTTTATGATACATTCTCATATTTATTGCACCAAAACAGAACAAAAAACAATAAATATGAGTATCATCATATTAAAGACTGTTTTTATAACTATAACATAAAAAAATGATATAAAGTGATATCAAAAATGGTTCATGTACATCTCTGCTTATTACACAATATTAGTGGGTCTGTGGATAAATTGGCTGGTGTAAAGTTTATCTAATATGGCCCATTACAGGTTATAGGAGTGTACTGGTGTAGGAATTCAAACTTAATCAGGATTACAACAGAAAATCTTTCCTGATAGGATCAACATGGTGGTGTGGTGCTGAACGGCAGCCATATGGGCAACTGGCAGAGTGGCAGCCGTCTGGTCACAGAGCAAATCCCCAGGGGACCACAGACCGATGTCTTTCATTGATTTAACATGAACTAAGTAATTAGTTTGGTCTAGATAATCATTTACGTATAGAACATTTTCTTTTAGTAATTTATGTTTTTATAAATCCAACACTCTGTACTACACAGTTGATTTTTAAGCCTTTTTAATAAAAAGTATATATTTTAACCATTTTTAATAAAACACATAGAAATGCTTTTAGTTGATCAAACCACCCAGTTAAAAACTAACCTCTCTCAAAGCAGAGAAGCCATGTTTCATTGCCCTCACTCTCTTTTAGCACAAATGATGTCATGGTGTCAAAAAACTACAAAATTAAACCATCAACTCTTCCCCTTCTCGTCCTGGCTTAAGTAGCTCTTCATCTATACGCAGTGAAACTGAGAAGAGCTAAATCAAATCCTGTGCTTTGGCAAGTCTCTCATTCCCTTTTTCTCCTGCCAGGAGAGACCCTTGACATGACTCAGCATCAATCTACCCCGCTGAATCACCATGGCAACAAGGGACAGTACCCATGGAGACCGAATAGAGAAGGAAGGCGCAGACAGACGTTGAGGTCAAAGTCATTCAGTGGAGAGGAAAAGGCTATCAGACAATGCAGGACAGACTAAGTGACCCAAGAGAAGTAAAAAGAAGTAAAAGAGGCAGAGGAGGTAAGAAAGGACTTCAGATGAGAAAAACTGATGGGTGGAAGAAGAGAGACAGCAGCAGAGACTCAGAGACAAGAGGGCAAAATCAAGTACGTAACAAGAAATCGATTTTCTGTTAAGAGGAAGTAAGGAGCAAGAAAGAAGCACGGTAGGGAGATCAAATGTGTAATTTACGTTAGACAAGTGTGTTATGTTGCTGAAGGGTTCGATTCATTTTCCAAATAGCTTTATTTCTTACGGGCGGGGGCGGCTCAGTACTACTTCTGCACATCTAAAGCTTTTAGAGCTAAAACTCTTCACTGTCTGCCAGCAATCAGCCATTATATCATTTCAACAAGGTCCCTCAGCCTTTTCTCCCCCAGTTACTGTAGATAAATCAATGAGAGGCTGTTTGTGTTTATTACTTGATTTTTATTCATTTGTTTCTCTTTTTATTTAACATTCACAGACACTGAGTATTTTGATGCACAGAGAGTCCTGAAGGGCCTCGCTCAGCTGTCTGGGGGTCTGGATTGGGGCAGAGTAAATTAAACTGGTCAGCTAAAAATACCTTGTATTTTGAGAGTAAAACACTTAAAAGGTTTTAAATAATAATTATTGTTTATGCTACAATATTAGCACAATGATAAAGTATTTATCATCCCCTGACATTTGTTTTGTTTTTTAAATACAGATCTGCATTTTTGCAGCTACTTACCAGCACATCGATAATTTACTTTAAAGGACTTAATGCATGTCCTATACAGGTAAATTGTTTACATACACCTCCAACTGCTGCAAATATTCTTTACCTTTTTTGTTCATGCGGAAGAAGTGTAATGCTATTGGCCAGGAGAGGATGGCCATGAGGGAGACTCCAGCCACATGGAGGAAAGGTGCTGTCACCTATTGATAAAAAGAAAAAGAATATAATTAAGACAGACGAAGACAAGGGATCAGCCAAAATGCCAGCACAGTCTCTAAACAATCACACAAACACAAAATAAATAGCCATGATATAAACTGGCGGTGTCAGTATTGACTGACCTGCAGGGAGAGAAGAAGAGTCTTCCATTCTTTGCTCCAGAGATCCGACAGGATGGCGGTGGCTGTGACAGAGAACGCCAGCGTCACCACAATGCCAGCCTGACACAAACAAAGGGAGACAAAAAAAACTCAACTAAAAGCAAGAAAGAACACACAAAACAAATAGCTGTCTCTGTTTGTGTTGATTATTTCTCTATGTGTGCAATACCTTGTGGCTCCAGTGGAGATACAGTCGCTGACCCTCAGAAAGCAGACAAACTGCCAGCACCTTGAACAATGATTCAACATTTAAGAGAAACAGTTACATAAAACTGCTTAAAACTTGTCCAAAACCAGTGTGGCTCCTGTTCTACTTTTTGAAAACTGCATCCTTTTTGAAACTGAACATAGTTAAATTAAAATGTTTTATATCCCTTTTTGTTGTATGCCATGGACAGATTTAAGAGAAACAAAATAGTCCAAGTTATTATAGAATAATAATTTATTCTTCATTTTATCTGTGTTTATTTTCCTGTATTATATAATAAGTCTTGCATGACATTTGCCAGCTCCTAAATGTCACACACAGTGCTGAAGGGACCAAGGGCCTAATGTGCTCTTGCACCTTATGCAACACCTTTTATAAGCACCCTTTACGAGTTGGGCCCTATCAGGTGCTGTCTGACAAAGGTCTTCTACTGGTAATCTGTGGTTAGGCAGAATCAGTAGGACCAGATCAAGTGTCTTGGTGAACAACACAACTGTGGCTCTACAGGAATAGACAGAGTTTACCATTCACCCAAAATTCTTCTGAGTACATCCAGGAGTTTGAGCAAAATTTAATCTTAACAATCATTTCTACCTCTGTTACAGAGCTGTAAAGAGTCTAAATTCATCTGAGTGTATTTGAGACGTACGTTTTGTTGATTCGTAATTTCATGATCAAGTAAACTAGACATACTGAAATCATATCAGTGTGCATACCAATAGTAGGGCAATGTATGTGAAGAGAGCAGCAGCAACAACCAGCAGGACCATAGACCAGGGAAACCAGAAACCCAGAGTCCCAAAGTTAAACCTGCAGAGTCACAAGAAAAGCAGTCAACAGCTGTGAATCAAATTCTGAATGGTCAACTTGTTACACTCTAGTTTCATCTTCACTTTTACACTGCCTCCACTCTGACCTATTTTTTCCCTTAACAATCACTTGAGGCCAGTGATTGTGTAAAGATGAATAAGACATCAGCACCTCAAAGTGAAGCCAAAGCATCTTGATCGACACCTCAGTAAAGGTCACTGATCCCACCCCCTCAAACGTTGGAGAAGGAACGTGGCCATAACTAAAAACATCAGAGTAGCTTACACATCTATTAAATTTTCTCAGTCTCTCCAAAGTCTTAACTGACAGCCAACCAAAACCCACGACCATGTTGGCCAGCTCTGTACACTGATCAATAAAGCACAGACTCCGGCTCGAGATGATTTCACCAGCACAAGATGTTACTGCCTCTATTAGAAATATTTTGGCCTCATTTATTTGCAAAGTTGGAGTAAGTAGAGACATGTCATCCATCTCTATTTACAGTCATTTCTAGAGATCAACAAATTCATTTAGCCTCAGCCAAGACCTTCAAAATCCATTCACTGAACTGAAAATTCTGTCTGATATCAGAATTTATAATAAATATATATATAAAAGAGGGACCATTTTAGATTTCAAAGTAATTGGTACTTTTAATCACTGCCCCCAACAGCAGCGTTCATCTCGTCTGTAAAGTTCAATATTGTTATTTATACTCCTTCATTTCGGCACAGCTTGACAACATCTTGAAAACACCTTGAAAACTTCTTGACAACATCTTGACAACAGCATTAGTACCAGCTGTGTCACTGATTGGCTAATCATTAGTCCCCCTGCGGCACTAATTTGATCGATTGCTTTTCAACCAAAAAAATGCTGTTTCATGTCTCCATGCAGATTCAAAAGTCTGGACCCAGACAAGAATTAGGTTCCTTCACAATTTATTCATTTATTGTTATGATTATTAATTCACTCATTCATTTACATTAAAACAATACAAATTACCAAAAACCCCACAGCAATGACCACAAACAAACTATAAATCAAAATAACATGCATGCACAGTATGTGCTGCTGTGTGTGACCCACCAGTCGAAGTCGTTGTAGTCATTCTGAGCCTCGCTCCAGAAATAGAGAAATAAAAAACTCAGAAAGAAGGTGAGGATCAGGAGGCCAAAACTGCCACACTCCATCTGCAACAAAGAATCAATGTTTTACCAAACTACACACTTCTAACCAAAAGACTGATTCCTAATTATGATGTTTAAAGGTTAAAAAGAGAAAATAAATTTAGGATTTTATCAGGATTTTTAGCCATAAATCAAGTGAAACAAGCAACCACATGATGCTACACAATCTGGCAAATACAGAGGAAGTAAATCATATTAACAAGTGGATATGGAAGCAGCACAGACAGAGTGTATGTGAACTGATATTTTTCAGAGAAAAGCAGCAAATACTGACTTTTAAAGACAGCAGGCCTGATGAAAACTAGCCAAGGAATCAATACTCAATGAAAGATCAGAAAACTAAACAAACTAATCTCACTGTCTACAGGTGATGCTGTTTCTGTGTGTGGATGTGTGTGGACGTGTGTGCATGTGTGTGGACGTGTGTGCATGTGTGTGTACCTTGCTGCAGCAGCACTCCCCTGGCTGCGCCCGGGCTCTTTGGTATCGTCTCCATTGGCAACCATAGAGGCCGGCCAGACAGGAGACAAATGGCTGATGCTCATACCTTGTAGAGTCAAAGAGAAACATCAGTCAGCTGAGTGAAGCATTCAGACATTCATGTTAACAAACTTAAATTTATGCCAGTAACGTTACTGGAAACACATCTGTTCTGAATCCAGATTCCAAACAGGATCTGTTAACTGGTTGATAAAATAACCAGAATTGCTTCACTCTGAGACTAAAGAATCACATAATTCAAATGCATTACAGAAAAATCTGATAACGTAATTTCATTAAATTCATTTTCTTGATATTGACCTGTAAGTATAATCACTGAAAACGTAATAATGGTGATGTGTGATGTTCTGTACCTCTGCAGCAGCTGCCGCCGCACCACCTTTAGCTTCCCCAGCTTCAGTCTGGTCACAGGCATTCACTCACCCACAGGCCAGCATCACAAAGACAGGGAGACGGGGAGAAAGAGAGAGAGACAGGGACAGAGACAGAGACAGAGAGAGAGAGAGAGACAGGGACAGAGACAGAGGGAGAAAGAGAGAAGATGGAGGGTGGTAAAAGGAGGATGAAGGAGGGGCAGAGACAGAAAAGGCTGGACTGTTGGCCACCACGTTAACTGCACCTAAAACAGAGAAAAAGTCTGAATCAACGTAAAATGGATTTATAGAGAAACTAAACTCAGCAGGCCTGCATACGTATATATGTACGTATGTGTGTGACCTGGTTTTATTCTAGCGGCCTGTTTAAAGTAACCCAGAATATACAGATATTCTTCTGGAAATATACACTGCCCTGTTTCTAAAATAAAACATGTCTTCTTGGTTGATTTATGAGCACTGTGCATTTATACACACAGCTACCTGTTGTAGCATCTTTACAGTATTTCCAATTTCTCATGCACAGGGGAAGAAGAGAGAGCCACAAATGACTATTCTGCAAAATAAAATCGATACAACATGATTCATATTTTTCACACTGTTCCTTTCATATCGCAACAAAACAAAACAGCAGCAGCAATGTGGTTTAATTATTATAGTTATATAAGAGCACCACGTCCAATACCCCACTGAGCAATACACCACAGGCAGACACAGAGTTTCACATTGACGTGCTAAAAGGGAGCTTTCATAGAATGTGCTTACATCTCTGGTGAATGCTAATATGAGTGTATCTGATTGCAACTTATGAAACTGAATGTAAGAGTTAACATTCCAGTAGCATCAGCACTGATTTTGAGACAGCACATCGAGTTGAGCAATCCAACCAGTCACATGAGATATCTGCATAATTACCACATTAAATAATTAACAAAGGATAGGACCACAAGCCAACAGTCACAGCTTTCCTCAACCTCCACTGAGGAGAAAAATAGTTCTGTAACTATGTCAAATGTGAACTTGCACAACAAGGCCAGACAGTTAAGCCAATCAGTCAATCAACCAGAAAACTATTTAGATCCCTCAGTGAAACAGCAACCTTCATTTACAGTTTACATTGAGGATCCAGTTTAAGGTTGTAATGTATACAAAAAAAACAATTCTAAACAAATTAAGTTCATTTTGCACAATATTTCAACATCATCTTAGCAAAATAACCATGACTTTGTGTTCATTTGCAAATGTTTTTCAAACAAATTAAAATATTGCTTGTTTTGTCAGAACAGTCCAAAAACCAAAGATATTACATTTTCAAAAATAAAAAACATCATATTTCAGAAGCAATCATTTGGCACTTTTACTTTGAGTAGTTTTAAAACATTTTAATCAATTACCGGAATTGTTGTCAGTTAAATTTTGCTGTAAAATAAATTTTTAAAATTGTTTGCAAACCCAAAATGCCACCAAGCTTCCCTTGTTTCTGCAGTTCAGTGGTGATCTTGATGTGTTCCAGACCTAGATAGGTGGCCTAAATCTGCTTAAAGTAGGTCCAGAAACAGCTTTTAACAGCGTGCCTGAGTGTGAAACAAAGAGGTCGGCTTAACAATTTCTCACACACTCTCCATATAAATACTCTATTGGCCAGAGTGTGAACTAGTTTGATCATAAGACACAGGGTGGTTGTTTCCAATAAGTAGTGTTGGCAAAAGTGTTTTGCAACACTGATGTTACTCAGCTCATCGTAGGTGTGTGTGCCTGTTTAGATTTGATTTGGACTGATTTCAGCCACCAGACAGTCAGGGATGTTCAACCTGTTCCATCAGCCGAGTCATCTCACAACTGCCATCAGATCTGTTATCATTAATACTGAGAGGGTGAAGAGACGAGAGGCAAACAAGAAAGAACCAGATGAAATAAAAGAGAGACTGAAGAAACAAAAGAGTGAAGCCATGAGAGAAAAATCATCATTAAGAGTCATTAAAGCTGTTTTGCACTTGAAAGAAAACCAGTCTTAACAGAACCGGTCGTATTCTGTAGGGTAAGACACAGAGAACTCTCTTTATGCTGCAGTACTTCCCACACAAACTCAAAGTGAATTATGCATTTCACTGTGGGCACACAGCAGCACAAAGTTATACAAGAGACAAAATATGGAGAGAGAAATACACTAAAACAGAGAAAGGGAAATGATATAAGGTGAGTTGGCTCAGCACATCCACAACAACATTACTCTTGTGTGAGATTGTCAACATGCATATATCCAAATCAATAAATCATGCTTAGGTTGGGAAACTTGACGACGCTTGCTGTCACTGCAGTCTGAAACTGCAGCAGGATGCTTTTGCCTCAAGTGACCATGCATTGCTGTTGTTGTGCTGCGATAAGCCATTTCCACCTTGCAGAGCTCTCAGAGCACCACATTGTTGTGTCTCAGTCCAATACTATCACATGGGCAAGGTGTTAAAACCTTCGTTTTCTCTCCAGGGAATCTTTGTTTTGACCCGGCAAGGGCATACTGGAGGTTATAATTAGACACAGGGAGCTGAGCCCTGACATAACACATAAATGCTGTTCACATGTTTATTCAAACTTTATTAAAGCTGAACATGCTGCATATCCAAATTGCACCAAATCTCAAACTGCACATCCTTAAGTCCCCAGAAACAACCTGCCAAGTGTGTAATGGACTAGATGAATGGGTCTTCCGATAAACAAAGACATATATACTAAATTTTTTGTCTCCACTGTGTGTGGTGAAAATGGTGGCAGCTGTATTAAAAATATACCGCTTCACTATGCAGTCAGATTCTTACTAGAGACTTATACAACAGACTTGTTTATTACCAAACTCAAGAATCTCTCAACCAAACAATTTTATATATCGACTAATTCATTTTCATAATGGGTCAAATGTATGACAGGGCATAACATCAAGAGAGCAGTGACACACTTTAGGGACTCTGAGCTCCTGAAGTAAAAGGAGAGTATATATTTCTTCAGTTTCGATAGAGGAATTTTAAAACCCCTGCTGTCCACTAAGCAAGGAGACAGACAGAGATAACACTGACAGGATAGGAGATAGGAAGGTGGAAAGAGGTGAAAATTACACAAAAGAGAAGGTGGACAAGATCTTGAGGATTACAACGTTTAATGGCGCTACAGACATTTCTTTATATTTTTCTGTCTTAGTGTCTGCTCTACATTTGCATCTTCCCTTTTATTCTCTTGTCTATATTCCCCACTTCTCTATGTCACCTTATCTCTCTTAACTAATTGTCTTAACCTCAGTTTTTCTTCCATCCTCCCTCATCCCCCCCTTGTCCATCTGTCAGTGTTCCTCTCTCTGCCTTGGGACGCCGGCCAGTATTTTAGCAGCTTGACATCAAACTACATGACTGAACAGCACTTCATTCAGTCAGCTCTTTACAAAGACAGCCAAAGACAGCTGAGGTCAGCTATCTATTTATACATATATGTCCATGTATTTATTTATTAAACTAACAATGACACTGCAGAGTCTATTCAAAACATGTTCCATGTTAAGCAACAACAAATAACTTCCCCCCTAGTAAAACAAAAACCTGTGAACTGGTCAGCTACTCTTGTGATTGGGATCTTGAGACAGTATTGAGCCGTATTCATGGTGCACTGGTGGCCACAAACCAATACGTACTCTCCATTGTTTTACTTAAACTATTCTATCAATCAGGATCAAGCGTCATGCATCATTTGGTTTCAGCACTGACCATTTTAAAGTCTAAATTTTAATTTTGCTTTTTCTGAGAATAGATTAACTTGCAATTTAAAGATTTTTTTTTATAAAATTTTCCCAAGCAAGCATGACAAATGTGATACCACTGAAAAGCTGACGAACTGCAGTTTACATTACTTTTTAAAGGATACTGACTTCATGAGCAATTCAAAAGTTATTAAACATTAAAAATGATAGAAATTTTAGTTGCGGAGGCTGTTAAGGTCTTTGAGGGTTAACTGACAGCAGTGCTCAGCAGTGACTGCAAAGAAGAAACTAAATCAGCCGTCCAGTCTTTTGACTAAACTTATTTATTTGTATTATACTTTACAAACAAAAGTATCTTGCTTTTAAGCCAAAAAAATTCATAAATGCCTATCAATTATTTTAAAGCTCAACAACACTGGTAACATTTGACCCTAGTTTCCACAATGACCCAGGTCAATTTGTAAGGACACAAAACTGAGAACGAGACGCCAGATTAAGGGCTCACTAGCTTTACAGTTTATCATCAGGCTTAGTTAGTGTAACTGAGGGAGAGTCGGTGTACAAAAGCATCAGAAGCAACAGTTTGTGTCCACAACAACAGTAAACAGAATGAAAAATGACCGCTGGTGGATAACACTTACAGGTCACATTGTTACAGTTTCAAGGCACAGCATGAGTGCTCCAGTTTCTAAACACCTCGTTCCAGTTTCCCTAAAGGATTAATTGTGAAGGAAGAGTTCAGTGAACAAAGTCTGCAAGTCTCCTCTGTTGAGACGAAGGACTTGACAATATTTAGGTTAGAAAGAAAAGGAATTCATGCTGAGGACTCCTGTACTCTGTACTTCTATCTATCCAAATAACTGACCAGTGACTGACTAACCAGGTGTGATTCGGCCATTAAAGTCATTGAATGTGCTGCTCGACTTGAACAGGTGGGTCCAGCTAATCTCCACAGC
>JAPZDY010000024.1:24599385-24616198 GCA_029783645.1 Ctenochaetus hawaiiensis
GGAAAACTAGTCATGATCAAAAACAAAACTGTAATACTACTTATTACTTTTTTAATGGAGGACAGAGTGAATAAACTGAATGTGCAAGATATAAAAACACAAGAAATATAACATTTTTATGGATGGTAGTGAAGAGGAACACATTCGAGGACTCGAGTGTCACTGTTTCTAAACTCCTCCCTTTGGTCCCTCTTTCAAAAAACTACAATATCTAGAAATCATCAGAGCAACTTTAACCTTTTTTGATATTTTTGTATTACACACAGTTTCTTCCTCTTTCTCTCAGTGTGCACTGAGCTTGACGCTTAGAAGGAGTCTCAGGCTTACCTCTGAAATGCAGGCATGTGTCTTAAAATGACATGGTCTAATTTCCCATTTAAGGATGAATTATTCCACAAAAACAGGGTGTGGATGTCAAACTGATCCACAGCGTTGTTTAGTTGCAAAGCAGCTGACTGCAGAGCTGCGCCATCACCAGCCTCTCAATAATTAACACATAATTTAATTTTTAGCTAAACTATCAATCTGAGAGCAGATGGTTGTTTCTGCCCACAGTGTGCGCAGTTACAGCCATGCAATCAACAGGATGCAGGAAGAAGAGGAGGAGGAGGAGGAGCCAAAGGGTTCAGCAGAAGTCTGTTAGAGAGTGAAGTGGAAATCCATAAATACGAGACGGCCGAGTGCTTATTTTGGCAGGAGAGTCATTTTTCAAACAAAGATGAAATACGCACTTTTAAGTTTGAGTTCTGCTTTACTCGGTGGCTCCCTGCTCTCTCTCACAGGGTGGATGCTTTGCTGCTTGCTCCTCCCTGTGCTCACATTCTTCTGCTGATATCTTTATTTTCATTGTCAGAAGCTATGGGGGATGATAAGCAAGACGCAAACCTCCTCCACAGCTGACTCCCACAAAATTCTGCAGAAGATTTGCAGAGTTAAAAGAAGAAACTCCTCAGCTGGAGGTAAACGGACTGTGTGGGGAAGACACCACCTGTGAGCCAGCAACCCTGTGGAACCCTGGATCTTCATCTGAAGGATCACCTCTCATCCTCACAGAGAAGGATGAGGACTGAAAGAGATCAGAATGTAAAAAGCTTTACACTATGATTTTGGGGATGAAGATCATGCAAAGATATGGCTTTCAGCTGCATGCACTGTCCGATCAGTGCACTTTATTGAGAACTTGAAGCTTTTCTGGGAACACAGACATCTTTTTTAAGGCAGAAGGAATTTGCCTGAACAAATCTGGAGTAAAACTGTTCGTCTCTAATGTGTTCTACTGCGTCATCCGTCTGTTCCTTCCACCAAGGACAAGAGACAAGAGACATCAAGACAAGAGGAAGACACAACACAACAAGGCAGAAACCTTGAGAGAGAGTCACCTCGATCTCCATCCCAGAAAAGTTCTCCGCATGAGCCGAGACAAGGAGCCTCCATTCCCATCTTATCTCTCTTCACCTATTCAGACTTTACATTGAGATAAGAAGAGTAAATGCAAAGTGAGCACAATTAATACAGAGCCACTCCTTCAGGACGGCCTGCACGTTGTGCTGGTATTCACACATGAGTGTATGTGTGTGCCGGATTTGAAGGAAGCTCATGTGTGTGTGTGTGTGTGTCTATGTTGGACATCCTATGTGCATCAGCATCCTGCATGTTGAGGATGAGAGGATGTTTTCAGCCTCAGTGGAGACACAGGAGAAAAACTTCAGGGTTAACTTTCACCTTCAGAAACAGGAAGCTGGTGAAGTGATAAACACCTCCATTTGTCAACATAAAATCAGTCAGGTGGAAAGTCACGAGGGTTTTCTCAGCCACAAAGTCAACCTCTGCCCTTCTCTTTCCGACAGTGGCTGAGTTTCTGAGGACCTGTGAACTTTCTGTGGCTTTGCACTTGTGAGAAAAACACTTCAACATCTTTTACAGATTTGGCAAACGTCTCCTCAGGTTTTAAATTTTATAAACCAGCATCGTTAATATTTATCTCGGTCTTGTGACTTTAAACTAAACTATTAAACTAGTTCATTTTCAGAACTGTGAGCTAAACATAAAATTCAAACTTGTGAACTTGTGAACATGAACTGTAATCTAGAGTGTGAAGTGTGAACTTTTAAAGTCCAGTCACATAATTAAAGAATCTAATAAAAGTTATTATACTTTGTTACAAGTTTGGAGTAGACTACTTCCCTTATGTTTGCCACGTGTGAACAAAACAAACTCACACTTTGCCTTCTCTGCAGGAAATGAGACAGAGCTTTTTATTTTCCTCCCCACACGTTTAAAATAAATCGGTTGTTAGTTGCTTTGGATTAATTCATAAGCTAAATAAATGCAATAAAAACTACTGGTGCACATTTTTTAGTGTTGTAAACATACTTCTTCCAGAGTATTTGTCCTAAAATCGAAATCGTTCACACTTTTCAGCTGATTCTGTTGGTGGTAATGCATCAGTAAACGTAGCAATAAACTGCAGAAAATATTCAGAATAAGACTCATTTGGACTGACAAGTGGACACCAAGACAGGGCAAGCTTGTGAATGAATGCACTGGTGAGGGAGGGGGAGGTGGAGAGGAGAACTGAAACTGGTGCTCGGCTGTGGCACGAGGCAGGGAAGTGAAACGTTTGAGGCACAGAGGGGGATCTGGTGGTGGAGAGCTGCTGGGCTATTGGCATAAAGCCGGGGGCAGTTGAGGCTGGGTGGCAGCAGCGGCTGTGGGCTGCAGATCGTACTTATCAGGCTCTGTAGGCAAACATGGAAAGTCACTGATAAGCACACGAAACTCTTCCAAGAATTCTAAAATTGTAGTCTAAAAAATACATTTCCTTCTTTAATAAAGATGAACTCGCAGAGTCTTCTTGGACGTTCCTTCAGCTTTTCTAAGTGTTTGTTTTGCATTAGTGTCTGTTCATGTTTTTACCGGCCATCTTTATGTCTGTGGTGAATGAATAAATAGCATCTGTTTTCTACCTGGCTACCTGTACGACTTTGTGTTGAGGCAGGAAGTCTCCGTCTGACGCACATTAGATGGCTATAACTGCTTTGTGTGCGTCAAGGATATAACAGTTATTCCTCCCAAGATAGTTGTTCAAGTTAATATTTTCAGTTTGTCATGAAAAAAAGGATTTCCTCTCGTGTCTGTAGAAGTTGTTCTTCACATTTTGTTCTATTTCTTTGAAGTGTTGTCTCCGTCACCTATGAAGACAGGTTAAATGTCAGTAAGCCTCTAAGAAGCAGAGAAGAAGTCTGGTCTAAACGGTCATATTATGGCTGAATTAAGCTTCCTTTCTGTTTGTTTTTGCTTATCTCTTGTTATTTCGAAATGGACATAGTTTCTAGGATTTCACAATCTGTGAGAGGAGTAAAGAGGCCAGAGAGGCAGAGCGAGATCCGACATCACAGAAATGATGACAGTTTTCCTCTTTTGCCTCAGCAAGGTCTCTGCTGTACAAAAGAAGGAAATGTGCTCACATGTAAGTGTCCCTGAACACATCAGAGACGTTTTCAAACCTGAAGAGAAACGGCAAAAACGTTCTGAACGGTCTTTTTGTCAGTGCTGCGTTTTTTTTCTCCACTGTGAAACACACTGTGAGATGCAAAGAACCTAATGCAAACCCTCACGTATTGTTTAATATAGTTGTGTACATTTCTGCCTCTGCTGATCGTCTTCAGTCACATGTTTAATTTGCCTACTGATGCTTAATTTAGCATCAAAACTGAAACTCAAAGTGCTTTATCAGAGCAAAGGGACTAAAAGGCAAAACAGACTGCAGGTTTTTGGATTTAAAAAAAAGAAGGGCAGGCTTGATTTTTCAAACACATGAGACACTGTTAACTGAAGCGATTTTAACTAAGTTTGTCCCTCAAAGAGACTGCGACCAACCTTCCTCAGTGGATTTAGATAAGCTGACGGTCCAAAATGTGTGTCCTCATAAAAATTGGAAAAGCACCTCCAGTAATAAGGACAGGGACACAGTGTTTTCAGAAACCGTAACACGCCAGTCTGCAGCCTCAGACCCGGCAGCAGAAACAAATTAGTGGGTGGGCATTTAATTTTCTCAGGGAGGGACAATCGACGTAATAAAGTTCTTTTGTTGTCGCTGGTTGGTTGGATCGGTTAAACTGTAGGCATGAGGAGTGTGAGATTGGTTAGGAATAAAGTAGGATTATCAGCATGAGCCCGTCAGAGGCAGGAAAGGCAAGTCTTCCTGTTATCTGAGAGACGGCGAAGGTGGGCTGACCCCAACCCCCATAAAAGACACTGTGATGGTCCGGCACTTTAACTTGATAGTCACCGGCCTTCACTCTGACCTGCTTCTGCTTGATAAGGAGGGAGAATAATGAGATGGCATCACCTCTCTTCACCTCTGCATGGCTGGTGCTCAGCCCCTTTTTATTTGTCACGAGAGAAGCTCTTTAAGGATGAAGAAAACATACTTACAGCATTCAAACCAGTCACTGTAAAGTAACATCAAGGGGATAAACTTCGATGAACTATATTTGAGTATTTGTAACACGTTAGACCTAACAAAGCTCTAATTTAATACCCTTAAAAAAACATTACATCACATTTGGTCTCTAAACAGCCATGTCAGGAAATGTTCACATTTTTTGAAGCCCGTCTTTAAACAACAGTCAGGATAAACTTTAAAATAAATTTTATCAACTATGAAAAGTTTTATTACCTAATGTGCTTTTAGTTTTAATGATGAAATCCACTGCGCACTGAGGTTTATCCAAAGCTAATCAGAGGCTTCAGACAAATTTGAAGATATCTGCTGGGCTTAATAAAGTCAAACAATGTTTGTTTTTTTGTGTGTGTGTGAGTGTAACCTGCAACTTACTGGTGCATCTGTGGCCACAAGGTGGCAGCATGACATCCAGCATCTCAGCTCGCCATGAGTCCTTGTCCAATTTTCAAATAACAAACTAAATGCAGCTCTGTTCTGGTGGTAAATCTGCAAGTCTTTTTGGGTCTGAAATTAAAGTATGTCCTCTGTCAGTATGACTTGATCTGGACTTTTACTCTGCGAACCATTTGTTTGCTTATAATGTTGACAATCCAACATCAAACTCATCCTCTGAACACAATGTTTGTCCGTCTCGATGCTGTAAATAATTGTCTGAACTCTAAATCAAACTGTTGTAATCTGAAGGTTCAAACAGGGTAAAGAGTTGATTTCAGCTCCAACATCAACCTCAGATACAACAGTTCAACACAAACCTGCTTTTCTGTGGATGTGGGACCCCCTCCAATGCACACACACATGAACACACACATGAACACACAAACCTCCTCCTTTAAACTTTCCTCCAAACCCATTTCTCTCCTCTTGAGCTCCCCGTTAATCAATAATTCCTCTAATTCTTTTTTTCTCACCTCTCTCTCTCTCTTTCTCTTTAAGCCCTGCACAAACCCTTTCCTGCTGCTGAATTCTCCCAAATCACTTCATTCACCCATTTCTCTCCACACACACACACACACACACACACTCGGGGAAGCCACCCCTCACCCTCTCTCCCAGGATGATCCCAGTCCATTCCCACTGAACAGCATTAGCATACAGATGTTAGACTGAAAAGGGAAAGCAGGGAAACACAAAGGACTGCATGACCAGGAGGGGAGGGAGGGGTCGAGGGGCTGAACGGGGACGGCCCTTGGCCTTTTTAAGGTCTTACAGACACACACACATTCATGCACACTCACACACACACAACCATGGGTATTGAATGGTAAGTAGCCATGGGGGTTGTGGGAGTCTGCTGCTGCTTCACTCTACTGTTATTCATTCACCAGAGGGAAATCCTCAGCCTGCCCTCAGCTGAATGCCAACACACACACACATGCACACACACACGCACACACACACACACAGAGGGGAGGACGTCAACTTCTGCTCCACTTTGTGTGAATAGATGGAAATCAGTCACAAGTATCTCTGTGCCCCATTGTGTGCTGGGAAGTCTTTGTTCGAGCATCTGTTGCCCAAACATTCTCCTCAGTGTCACTCACTCTAAATTGGTCTGTTCAGACGAGTTGCAACAAAACTCACTCCTCTTCCCACAACACACAACGCACACATAAAGACACACACAGAGGGTCGGGCCTTTGTGTGTCAATGAGACACAGATGATCGTAAAGGGTCCAAAAGGCTGGCAGAGTTTTGGAATGATGCTCGTGGGAAAGCTTTGCTAAAAAAAACAAAACATTTGTGCCGTGCCATCGTTCTCACCACAAAGATTTCCTGCTCCAACTGATGAGTTTTTAGCAACCTCACTTTTACAGAACACACAGGGAATCTAAATGTCAAATCAATACTGTCGATGTGAACCTTTCACTGCAGTTACGACTTTCACATTAGTGAACTGAACAAGTTCTCGGACAAATTAAACTTCCATCGAAAGACATCAGCACTGAAAACGATCGAAGTTCAGCACTAAAAACAAATCAAATAATGTTCATTCATTCCCATCTGGATATTCTTCTAATTGTGTAATACAGAGAAAGTAAAACTGCCTTGAGCTGCATCACTAATCAAGATGAGCCACAAGGACACCAAGTTCTGATCATCGTCCTCACAGTCATGAGACATGAGTTTGCAGAAAACAGGCAATGAAAATGTAAAAACAAAGTCAGAGCAGAGAGGGGATGAATGAGAGAGGCATGGACACATGAGCATGTAAGGATGTGACTAGAGACTTGACTTTTAAGTGGAGATGATTAAAGAGTTAAATGAGCTGTTTATAGTGGACAGGAGAGTGAAGGAGCTGAATATTAACTTTAGCAAGCTGTTGGATTTCATTTTTTTGGATTTGCATGGTATTTGGCTCAAGTTTTCAGTATCTTTAATAAGAAATTACACAAAAATAACCAACATATCTTTAACCAAATATCCTCAAAAGTCCTGCATTGCATAAAATCACATAAGACTTCCTCCATGTTCTACATTAAAATCATACAAAATGTAATGAGATGCAAGACAGCTGTGCTCTTATTTTTCAAAAACCTTTATTTTGTAATAAAGATGAACAAATATATTAAGATAAAGAGCGAGGATATCAACATAACCACTGGAATGTAAACAATAAATGCACTTAAATTATGTAAAACAAACACAATATCAAACAACATAATATAGGTTTTGCTTCGAAAAACAAAATAAATAAGAGTTTAAGTTAACAAAAGTTACAAAAAAACCTGCCTGCTGCCGAGTCGAGCTAACAGTTAGCCACAGCGACAAGCGACAAGCGTCTCTGGACTCATCAGGGCAGGTCGAGTCGACTTCACGCTGAGAAACAAACAGTAGAAAAACTTGCCTTTTGATTTGACCTGCCACTCGGGAGGTTTAGCTAGCTGGATAGATTACAAACACATTGTCATCAAGGCAACTCTGATGGATAAAAATCAGCAACAAAACTAAACGGTCACCTGTTTGTTTCCATCACAAGATCAGGAGAAAACACATGAAGGGTGATTCCACACATGCAGTGATACAGCAGCCCCAGACACTTCGATTAGTCGTGCATACGAACACTTTTTCTACATTTCACATATTCTTTTAACTATCTTTTGATGGTTAATTAGCTCCAAAACAAATTGGTCAAAGTGTTTGTGTTGACCACTGCTGACTCACACACTCAGGCCATGAATGTGTGGTGAGTGTGTGTGCTTTGTGTTTAGTGAAAACATCAGAAAGAAATGGTGAAGTTATTACAGTCAGAGGTGCGTCGGGCTTCGTGGAGAGGAGAGACGACTCACTGCGCTCACACCAGAGCAGCTCGAGAAGAAGACGCAGCATCGTCAGTAGATGTCTGAGCGACAAACTGAGCTGCTTTCAGCGTGAAACGTCAGTGAGTCTTGATTTTTCGCTCGGCCTTTCAGCCAGTAAGGCAACACACATACAGAATGCCAATATGTTCATCATTCTCCCCCCCTTCTCCTCTCCACAGGCCTCCTTAAAGCTACCAGGTGGTGTAAAGAACAGACACATCATGGATACAAAAGTAAAGCATAACATCTCTGATATTATAAAAAAATGAACACAATCACAAAGCAAACTCTGACAGAAACATCAAACAATACAACAACAAGCAATAAATAGGTCTAGATAAGTGTTAAGCTATAACAGCAAGGATCATAACACTGCATATTACCTGTCATCGCTAAAGGCTAGATGTCAACAGTACTAGGAGGTTAGAGGGGAAATCTAACTTTAACTTTGGTAACTAGAGAAAGTCACTGGGTTTCTACACTCGTTTTAGCAGTTCAGCTGAATCTTTGCCAGGCAGGTCAATCGGCTGACAGATACAATCAAGTGGCAACAGCCATACAGCCAATCAATAATCAATTGGTGACGGCATACAGTTATTAAACTCTCTCACTCAGGGACGAGAGTTTTATACAGTCGAAGAGGCCTGAATGTGACTGGAGAAGTGCTGCAGGCTGGTGTCGTTCAAACAGTTTGTAAGGAGGAAAGAAAAACACGACATCACTGAAATGAAATCCGAACAGCACGCCAGTCAGACGTCGGGCCAACAGCACTAATCTCAAAGTCTTTAAATTAGGGTACGAGAAAATTCTCACACAGAACTTCCTGTTGAGCGTGAACAGCTCGTTGCAGTACCCTCCGAGTATTCTCTGAAAAATGGGTATACAACAGTATACAGAAGTAACAATTACAAAAAATAACTTCACAAAAAACAGTAAAACAAAGAGGGAAGTCGGCTAAAACTGGACGAACACTGAGCAGCGCTACAACTGCTTGGATGAGGAATGCAATATGCACAAAGTTAGGTACGTTCACCCGACTGGATTCAGGAAGGAATCGAACACCTAATGTTTAATCTTTCGCGACTCGTGTCTGAACTCTTCTCTCTACGGTTTTGGACCTTATGTTGTTCAGAGATGACATGTTTCAGAGCTGCTCTGTTGTTTGTTGGAGCATGAGGTCCTGGTCACACAGACTTAAACAATTAGACCATCTAACCCTTTTTAAAATTCAGCCTTTTGGTAAAACCCCCCCCCCTACTCGTCTGAAACAGACAGGCGGCTGAAGATGGGCAGGCGTCGGCCTTCGAAGCTCGGTGACTCGGTGCCGCTGGAAGAGGAGCTGAGGGAGCAGGAGGAGGTGTATCCCTCCTCAGAGAGGGAGTCAGCAGAGGAGCAGCGCTGCAGACCAGGGGGGGCGTTAAGGGAGAGAGGCAGCTTCTGGGAGAGCTGGTAGGGGAGGCTTGGGTTCTTGGAGGTGAAAGTGGAAGTGGGACACCTGGTGCTGACAGGATCAGTCACCGCGTAGAAGCGAAGAGCCGAATCGCTGCTGTCTCCTGCCTGGTCGGTGATGCCAGAGAAGGGGTAGGGGCAGTGCTTCAGCGGCCCCGGCTCAGGGAAGAGGGGGGAGAGGAGCTCCGGGCTTCCTGTGGAGGATGGAGAAGGGGAGACGGAGGAGGCCCGGGTGAAGAGGACGGAGGAGGGCTGCAGCTCTTCGACTGGTTGGAAGGTCTGTGGCGAGGAGGAGAAGCCTGCGAAGCTGAGGCTGTGACGCAGCAGAGGAGGCCTCAGCTTCTGTTTCTGAGGAGGTGTAGCAGCGTTGCCGGCGTGGAGCTCGTCGGCGTTGTGGATGAAGTGACAGCGGGCGCCGTACGGGCAGAAGCCTATGGTGTGGAAAGTGCGGCACGGCTCCGTCTTGTACTTCGGGTGCCTGCTGAGGCCTCTCAGCTCGTCCAAGCCGTGAGCAAACTGACACTTGGTGCCGTACTTGCAGGTCCCGCTCTCCTCGTAGGTGCGACAGAGTTCGGTCTTGTACCGGGTGGATATGTGAGGTGCAGGTGCAGGAGGTCTGGAGGCAGAAGGTGAAGCAGTGGAGGATAGGGAGGCGTTGCTGATGGAGAGGCCTGGTGGAGGAAGCAGCAGCGGCGGCGACACGTTAGCCATCCTGTCCTCTCGGCCTCCCAGGCCGCCGACGTTGCCCTCGATCATGCTGACCGAGCGGTCGATCCTGAAGGGGATGTGGCTGAGCGAGGAGCGAGGGAGCTGACCCTCTCTGCTCCACTGCTGGGTGGAGGCCATGTTGAGCCCCCAGCAGGCCGAGTCGGTCAACTCAGAGCTGCTGCCGCTGTTGCTGTTGAACTTGGAGTTGGGGAGGGTCACAGGGCAGAGAGAGTGACGCCGCTGGAAGCCCAGGACTCTGAGGCTGTGCTGCTGCTGCTGCTGCTGCTGCTGCTGTGAGCCGGTGGGCGAACCGTCCGTCGCCTCGAGGCCACGGAAATTCTGTCACACAAAACAAGAGAGAAGAATAGCTGTTAGCATCACACATTCCTGGAGCGTTGGAGTGAGACAAGTCGAGCGGAAAGGAGATTTAAAGCTGCTGTTAAAAGCAAAAAGGCAGATTAAAGTAACTGGAAACTTGCAGATGTTAAACTGAGTTTTATTTTGAAAATGTAAAAATTCTGCTTGGGGTAAAACATCCATCTTAGTTTTATGCAATAAAAACAAAATTTTTTCATCAAAAGATAAAATAAAACTGAATTAAACTTTATTGCCAAGAGGCACAAACATGCACAAAGTTAAACAGACAAAATGTTCAGTTTCAGTAAGTATTTTATCACGATGTATTTTTTATTCAAATAAAACATTTTACGTTTATTAAAATAACCAAATTTTTACTGTGATCTTTATAAACGCAAATACTAAAAGGCAAGCTTTTATGAACTTATGTGTAACATGTTTAACTTTTAAGGTTTAGTTAATAACATTTAAACAAACTTTTAAACTTTCACTTTTCTTCTGAAGGATACAAAGAATATACATTTGATTCCCTATCAATAAAAGTCTCCAGTTTAAAATAAGATTGAGAATCATTCTTTGAAAAACATGTTATTTTGCAGTGAATTGGACACTAATTTGACACCTTTTCACATTATTTTTATCCTTTTCCACACAAAGAAATAATGTAGCACTTTATTCCAGCATTGCAGCACAAAGGCATCCTGCATGAGGTCTTAAACTTGTAACGTAGAAGGTATAAATGTTTTAAAGTTGGACATCGGTTGCTCTCACCTTGCAAAACTCCTCATCCAGTTCCAGGAAAGGGGTGAGAAAGTCGGAGGGCATGATTCGCTCCACCGTCCTTTCTGAGTGAAGGAGCTGGACGTCTGATCCCTCAGGGAAAGACAAGAAGTTTCAGGATCCGAGGAGAAGGAAGAGAGATGAATGAAGTCTGGTCTTCAGGGAGCGAAGAAACAGAAAAAAAAAGGTTTAAGGATCTGGGGCGACCTCAGGGATTTCTGTTTGGCACCTTGGAGGTTTGTTTTTAGATGGTCAGGGAGAGAAAAAGAGCTTTTTCCAGGAGTTAAAGGAGACTTCTGAGGGTGGATGCAGCAGTAATGAGGTCCGTTGGTGCAGGAGGACAGGGAGTTGTGAGCAGGCAGCATGAACCAGGAAGAAAGTTGCCTGACCATCTGTTGGAATCTGCTTAAATAGTTGGGGAAACCCACCCATTGACACCGACCCCCCTGCTTGTGTTCCTCAGGGGGCAGGGCAGTGTGTGTGTGTTAATGTGTGTGTGTTTGTGTGTGTTAATGCGTGTGCATGCTGAGGGGGAGTGGGGGAGGGCCTGGTGCATTGTAATGGTGTGCTGGGGGGCAGGGTGGGCACAGAGAGAAGGGAGGGGGGGTGAATGAAGCTACTTTTCTGCCCATTCATTACCAAATCCTTAAAGATGCATTCTTCTTTTTTTAACGGGACGTCCCCTCACTTTGTTTAGGATCCACGCCACCGAGCAGATAACAACAAAGAACGCAAATAACAAACACATTTACTCGTGTTAGTGCAGTTTAAATGCAGCAGAGTTGAGGAAAGTATTCAGTTTTATATTTCAGTGTCCTGTGAGCAAACCACAGTTTTCAAAACCTCCATCTTCTTTTGATTTTCTTATTCAAATGTGTTTAAGCTTCACTTCTTCTTCATCTTTTTAATGATGGAACTTCATTACAGGTTCTTTATCCACATCATGTTTTACAAAACTCATTTCAAGAGTGTTATCACTTTATTAAAACAGTTTAAGACACAAAAACTCATTAACATAAGTTCAATAAAAGACACTTCCTTTAGACTGCAGAGAAACAAGATGGAAAACCAAACTCATGCAGTCTGGAAAGTCTGAAACGCCCTCAGGTGTAAATGGAGTGTGATGATCTGTCGAGGGTGTAACCCACCCGGTTTTTTGTTCAGTTGCGTTTTAGTTCTTGAAAATGTCTTTGAGTCGGAGATCGCTCGGAGGCAGAGATGATGTCAGTGGTTGAAATTAAGACAAAGCTGATTCTGAGAAAAAAAACGATGAAAGGAAAGTCTGTTTATTTGGCATTTTTCTTTATCACAAGTTGCCTTCAGTGGCCAGTTTTCTGACCTTCAAAGTGTAACCAAGCCTTTTGTTGCTGTCTGCTGTTCGTCAATGACTCATTTTACTTTTCAAGACCCTGAATGAATTAAAAAAAAAACACTGTATTCTCAGTTTATGCTTCACATTTAAGGAGAAAACAAGTCCTGACATGTGTTTCTCTCCCTCTGCAGTGATGTTTCATCGCTATGCTGCAACTTTAAAGCTCGTTGTTGTGTTTAAATGTAAATTCAGGTCTTTAATGATGATTCAAAGATGGCAGGATGCGTGTCAACAGCTGATTCCCAGGAATTCATCTTTCAAAACACCAAGGGACAAAACACAGATCTCTGTTGGTTTGATGGATCAACTTTGGGTTTCCAACTTTAACTCATCATAGTTCACCAAACCTGTGTTTTAAACTTCGGCGATCACAACAAAAGCTAAGACACTTGTATCAATACTGCATGCACAAAGTTCTCAGAATGTAAATTTACAAACATTATCCTTAACTTATTCCATATCGAGTGTTACAGTCAGTCGAACTGTTAGCTTGATTAGCAGCAACATTACGCAACTTACGCAACATTATTTCTTTCAGTCCTTTTTCCTTGCAAGATTGTGCATGTCCTTTCTCTTTTACCACAGAAGAAGAAAAGTCGGGGTAGCCTTGATGTGCTTCATGAGCAAATGACCGGTACAAATGTGGTTTTGTGTCTTTCTTATGTTTTTGGCTAAATAGGTTTGATCAGACACATAAATTCTTAAAAATTCATCTACATTTGATGGCCTGTTCTGTTTTAAGCTTCGTGCAGCAGTGAAGAAGGTTTTGTAACAAACTGTGATTAAATGATTTCAAATTCAGGTGAAACCAGGAAGCGTTACAACAGAATTTTTTGTGAAAATCTACATTATGTTTAGATTCGAACTCTCACTGAAACTCACTGACCCCATGTTGTTTGGACCTGTTCTTGTGTATTGAACCATCTCACACTGTTTACAGTGGAGACAACAAAACATTTCAAACACCTCTGCTGATGTGCTGCTGGTGTTGTGCATTGTGTGTCTGTGTGGACGCTGCAGGGACTTTTCAGACAGACAGTCCTGATGTTGTGTTCGGGTGCTCAGCACATGAAGGAGAGCAGGAGCTACGAGGAGGAGGCGTAAACACTGCAGTGTTTACTGAGGAGGACTCAGCCGTTTGAACTGAAACAATGACGTGGTTCAGTGGGAAAGAACCAATGTTTGTCTGAGTGTGTGAAAGAGAGAACGAGTTAGATGAAGAGTGTGAATGCACACACACTTACCTGACTACATTTACAAACACACCTTCCTCCAGTTTCACTCCTGTTCACCAAACAATGACCGAAGCCTGAACAGACATGTTCAGAGGCTCCGGACACTGAAATCATGTCTGTTGTCACTTTAAACATGAAAACTCAGGCGAGTGACAGTTTATTGAAAGTGTCTGAGGAAAACTTTAAAACGTTTCTCATCACAAGGCCTCACTGATACGTTGCTGTGGTGCGTTTGTGCGTGTGTGTGTGTGTCAGGATTAAATAACTGTAATCCAGCGTGGTTTCCTCCTTGTGGTCGCTCGGTTTGGTAACAGACTGACTGTCGTTATGTCTCTTTTTTTTCTGTCTTTCTTTAACTATACCAAACAGTCACCCTCTGATTAAAGGTAGAGGAGACAGATTTGTGCGTTAACTCTTTCCGTTCTCCGTACGCTCTGTCAGTCCTCCTTCTGGTCGATCAGTCACATTGATCTCCAGCTCTCCCTTCGCCTCCCAACCCTCCTGTGTTTTTGAGGTCTGGTCCACTGACACAGCAACTGAATCTGATCCTACATAACCAGTGTAACTGTCTGTGGCTGTGGGGTGTGTGTGTGTGTGTGCGTGTGTGTGTGTGTGTGTGTGCGTGTGGGTGGCAGAGTGCGTGGGTGTTGTCTTGTGAAGTTTTTGTATTTGGGCAGTGTGTTGGTGTGAGGAAGTCGTCATAATGGCTTAACTAACATCTCCCAACATGATCATGAAAATGTGTGTTTTTCTGTCCACAGACTGAATTCACAGTGTGATTTTTTTATTCTTATACTAACACACGTCAGTGAACTTTGTCTGAACAAATACAGTTTATGAACAATGAGAGAAAGTAAAGTAGATGACCAAACCTTTGGTGCAAACTTTCCCCTCTAGTTTCTGAAACTCTGTTCCAGTTGAGATCACAAATCAGTCAAATTAATCAAATTGACTTTATAAACCTATGAGAAATAGTTTGTTAGCAAAATGTTTCCTTCCTTGTGCAACACTGCAGAGAAAAAGGTCTTTAATGAGTTTAAAACATGTTCAAATGTGCTGAAAGTCCAACTGGAACATAGCTACAGTGTCACAAGAGTTCACTGTGCCGGAGCTCTGAGTGTGTTTGATCGGTGTGAGCTCAGCGTCAGGAGAACATTTCACCACAACCACAGTTTGATGTCTGCATGAAGTTTTCATATCATGATGTTCTTCTACCTTCCTCTGTGAAATGTCACTTTGTGTGGCGGTTGGCAGTGGTTTGGGTGGAGACGAGGGAGGAGCTCGTTTACAGCGGCTGGTGAGACGCAGTGACACAGTGCTGGTTCCTCGTTAAGTTTTATAGTTTACTGATAACTGAAACAAAGAATGACAGAGCTTCCAAAACATTATGGAGCTTTAAGTTTGATGTTCTGTGTTTATTTCAGAGCGCAGTCATGTACAAAGTGTTCAGTTTGGGCAGAAATCTGTTAGTGAGGAGATCCAGATCTGTCTGTTACACAGTTCCTTTAATCATACATTTTGTTGAATTTAGCAAATTCCCTGAAAAGGCTTTGGATGGAAATAAATAAACTAATTTATAACAAATCTAGAACAAAAATAAAAAAGTTAATGCTGTTGTGAAAAGTAAAAGCTGTGTCATAAACTGTAGACTTCTGCTTGATTTGCACAAACCATCTAAAGCACAGCACACACAAAAACACACACAACCTCTCACTCACACACACACACACACAGATACACACACACACACAAGCCCGGCTTCGCTGACGGCCCCCTGTCTGAGCCCGTCTTGGCCTCTTTGTTGAGACCAGCATGACAAGAGCTCCATTGTCCAGAAGCTCCTCCATATGTTCTCCTATAGCACAGAGCAGCATTATGGACAATACGAGCACACAGGAACTGATCTAACTGTCTTCTGAGGCTTAAAACAGGCTGCGATCTCATCCTGACACACACACGGCTGCGCTGCACAGAGCTGCATGTGTAACTGCATCATTCAGTGTTTAAACAGATGATCACAGGATGATTTTAAAGGTTTATGTTGTGGTCACAAGTTTAAATGATTTCAACTTTTGTTTCCAAAGCATCAATTTTGATTTTTCAGTTCGTTATTTTTCCATTTTTAATGGCTCTAAACTCTATTACATCAGCGTGACTGAGCAATGTTGCCTCAGTTCATGACACTGTGGTTTAAAAAAGGATTAAACCAGTAAACTGAAGCATCATGCAGCTTTGAATCTTTTTTTTTCAGTCTGAACAAAACTTAAAGCTGCTACCGATGTAAAACAGACATGTTTGGATAGGTGTAATGTGCAGAGCATTGGGTGTGATTTCAACAGCAACAGGATTTCATGCATGACTCCTCCCTGTGAGGAGTTTTTAAGTAGTTTTTTAACAAAAGTGTGTTGGTTTTAAATGAGTAAGCGGGACATTGTTCTTCAGATGTGTTCTCTAAATGCTGTGAGCGCGCTGTTCCACATTTGTGTACTTCCTAAATAAAAACAAACCAGGTTTTCCACAGGCGTCCTCATCTCCTCCCTGCCTGCTCTTTGTCATGGACGTCGGCCCATTGAGGTCATTTCCATTTTCAGGGTGGATCTGAACGACCCTGTTTGCAAAGACGCACTCTATTGTTGTGAGCTGCTCTGTTTGTTTGTTTGTTGGTGGTGATGCTTCACTCCCACTTTCTTAGCTCCACTGAATGAGGACCATCAGGCGTCCACAGCCGCCATCTTTCATCTCTGCAGACACCTGAGTGTGTGCATGCTCACGCTGCAGCCACACACCACAACGTTTTTTCATATGATATGTCTGTTTTCTATGTGAGTTTATCTTCAGAATCTTTTTTTAACATTAGAATTAAAGTGCTGCCTCGTAACTTTTCAAACCCAACAATCCAACAAACCTTCACACAGGGTGAGGCCACATGCACGACATTGAGAACATATTTTAACTAAACTCTAACTTACTAAGCTATATTTTTTCTGTCACTGTCCCTTTTGATGTTAGCGTCGCATTAACTCACAAAACTAAATGATGCTAATCAGTTTTAATGTGTCCATCACTGCACAGTCCCTCCAGGATTTCGCGGGCGTTTTTCAAGATTGTTGCGGCCTAAAATGCCTGAATTCGCGGCAGCTTTTCT
>JAPZDY010000024.1:25183118-25203765 GCA_029783645.1 Ctenochaetus hawaiiensis
GCAACGGAGGTGTGTGCGTGTGTGTGTGTGTGTGTGTGTATGTGTGTGTGTGTGTGTGTGTGTGTGTGTGTGTGTGTGTGCGTGTGTGTGCGTGCGTGTGCGTGCGTGTGCGGGTGTGTAAGAGGAGGGGGGGTGTTTTGTGATTCGAAGAACATGAGACTCACACACACTCACACACACATGCACTCATAGCAATATTCTCTCCTTCTTCCTCCCCCTTTCTCCCTTTCCCTCTCTTCCTTCGACCCCCCCCTCCCTCTCCTCCTCCCATCAGCCATCTGTCCGGCGGGGTGCAGCGAGGAGCACGGTAACTGCGAGTCTCCCGGCCAGTGTGTGTGCAATCAGGGCTGGCAGGGCGAGCGATGCGACGAATGCGCCCGACACCCCGGCTGCCTGCACGGGACCTGCCAGCAGCCGTGGCAGTGCAACTGCAAGGAGGGATGGGGAGGCCTGTACTGCAACCAAGGTGGGTCCAACCTGCAGAGCGGGGACGCCGATGAGTTCATCACCAGCTCCACCAAAAACTCACACACGCGCGTCACTCTTCCACCTGCTTTAGTCCAAAGAATATGTCGAAGTTTGACGTCACTGTGTTTCACCTTCAGGCAGATAAACCGAACCGACCATCAGTTCGGACCTCACATGCTCTGTTGTCTGACTTTGGCTGTGGGCAACTGATTAGTGTTGATGCATTAATAGTTGATGAATTAATCAAAATTTTAATTGGTGAGTTAACAACAAATTGAACAAATCAAAGGACACAATGTCATTTTTTAAATGTTTTTAGCTCATATTTTACATCTTTTTGACAGTTTTCAAATCAAAACGTCTGATTTTAGAGCCTCTGCCTGGTTTGTTTTCTGTTTATTTCTATGAAAATCATCTCGCAGAGAAATAAAACCTGTAGCAGACGGATTCACTGTTCATGTTGATAAATTTAACTACAGAAAAAATACTTTTTGGAGCCTTTTACAAAATACAAAAGACTCCAAATTCACAGTTTTACCTCCAAACATTTATTCTTCTCTTTGTTTTCAAAGTGCAAAGTTATTCGATTTGAATCCAAAACATGAAAATCCATCAACACCACAAATCCACTTGTGATTTTAACTGCAACATCTCAACAAAAACACAACATTGAACCAAAACGTCCGGAGTTTGGCAGCAACAATCAGGTGCAAGTGTCAAAACTCTGCATCACTGTTTAAACGGTGGTGAAGTGAAATGAAACAAAAGGCTCAACATTATAAACTGTGCAAACTGCAATTTGTTGGACAAATGTTTTGATAATAATTGTTTAAAATGCCAAAAAACATTAAGCTGGGCATCAGTGATAGTTTCTGTCCCTCACTGCAGCAGCGTTCTTGTGCTCTTCAGTATCATTATTATATCGTATTATTATATCGTCGGAGAAAAGACAAACTGTAGCTGCAGCATCGACACAGTCGTGAAGGAAAACATCGTGTTCCTGCACATTTTGAGTTCTGCAGTTTCTTTTGCAGAATAAAACCTGAATATTGTGATTAGAACAGAAAATAAATAATTATATATAAAATGACCAGGTTGTGTCGGCAGGTTTTAGGTAAACTTGTTTATAATCCGTCTCCAAAACAGCCGGATCTTGGTTCACTGTTCCTGTGCAACGCTGACATTTTTAAACATTTTAACATTTAAGAAGTGAAGGAGCTGAGGCTCAGGAGGTCAGAGTGTATGAATGTGTATATGAATGGGTGGATGTTAACGTACAGCGCCGAGCAGTCGTGACCGAAGTAACGTGACATAAACACAGCACAGCTCAAGAATGACAAATAATCCCTTTAAAAAAAATATCAGACATTATTTTGTGGTTGTTGTTCTTCATGTCTGCAGCCAGAGAGTCTTTTCAGAACCTGTGAGGATGTTTGAGCTGGTGGTACTTTAACTACAAACAAGTATCTGAAACCTTAGAAGTTTAAAATGTCTCCTTAAAGACACCAAAGGTCGTCGCGATGTATTTGGTGTTAACACGAACATCAAGCTGTTTTAATGCAGGTGCAGAAGATATCTAACAACTTCTGTTCAGCTTCTCTGTGTAAATGTCTTTTAAATGTGCCAGGCAGCTTTAATTTATCTGATGTAACTCTAACTTGCCTCATCATCAGGTCAGCTGATCCGTGGTGTCCCTCAGGGCTCTGTGCCATTTACACTTTTCTTCATCCGTTTATTAAGTTGCTCCTGAGATATTTCTTTCCACTGTTATGACACATATTTTTCCATGAAAACAGACCTTAAAGTCGGCCTCAGGTTGAATACAAACCTGCCTGAATACTTTATCAGCCGTGTCGAAGCTGTTACTCAACCAGCCTTGAAGCCTGAAATAACACCTCGCGTTGTTTCACGATTGCTCCAAAATGACAAGCTAATGATTAACCAGCATCTCAGTATCAGTCATCTCATATTCTGTCGCTCCAGAGCAAGATCTGTCAGGTGTCTCAGGTGTCTTTCAGTATGAAAGACTGTTTTTAATATTTCTATGTGTTTCTGTGCAGTAAATGACGTCGAAGCTGCAAACAAGGGAAAGTAGAACGTGTGAAGTTTGAGTGTAGAAAGATTTGGAAACATGGACTCCATGTTAGTTAAGTTTATATGTGAAAGGCTTCAGTGGAGGAGACGTGAATCTGTGTGTTTGTGCAGAAAAAATACATACAATTTGATAATTAAAGAGGAATTTCCCCCATTTTCTGTCCAGTCAGTTTTAATGATAAATGCAGTCAGGTGAAACATAAACTCCTCATTGGACGTTTCTTTGGAAGTTGAGTTCTGCTGCTGTGGAAACATGCTAGCAGTGCCTACATGTACCATGATGCATTGCATGAGCTTATGATACCCAAACCTTCCTAGCATGCTAGCTGCTGGGTGCTAATCAGAGCTGTACAACGTTGCCAAGCAAAGAAATTCTGCAGTTTGACCGACTCTTTCACATGAAGCTGTGATGTTTCTTCAGAACATTTACATGCAGCAACACACACACACACACACACACTGGACAAAGGGCTTGGTGTAGCAAGAAAGCTAATGCTAGTTAAACTAGCACTGCAGGACAGAAAACTGCTACCCACCGCAGGCCTGACTGACCTGCTTCAGATGAGGTGAAATGTTGTCACAGCTTCAGTTTTACAGCATCAGTCGACACGCTGACGGCAAGTTTAACAGGCTAACCTTCAAAATAAGCTGTGAAACCCTGAAAAACATGACAAAAAGTACAGCGACCAAGTTTTAAATGAAACAACAGACAGCCGCTCGTCGTCCTTAAGCTCTCTGTTAAAACTTCATGCTGTCAAAAACACAAACACAGTTTCAGAGTTTTTCCACCTCATCAGGTCTTGACATCTTGACATGTGAGGAGGTGATGATCCGCTAACACAGACATTTCCTTTCCTCGTCCACAGCTAATTCTTTGATTCAGCCTCTGCAGAAGTTAAATCAAAGTAAAATGACCTTCATTAGCACCAACAACATCTTTGGCGACATATTTCTCAGCAGAAAACTCAGTTCGGTCACTCTGAGGAAAAAACTGCTTCAGTTGACGACATTTTACCAAACTGACTGAACACATGAAATGTGGCAAATTTTCCCTTCAACTTCTCGCAAATCCTCAACCAAACCTTCTAGTTTTTTGCAAATATAACTTCTTTAGACAAATTGTTTTGTGGAGCATCAAGAGTTTATCACAAGTTTCCTTTTTTTCTTTTTCATCAAAACTGTTTGTTCTACAAAAGTTTGGTCAAAATGGTTGAAATGGTTTCAGAAAATGTTGCGTAAGCAGTTTTAACATTTCTGAGTTCTGCTAACTCGGCACATGTAGTGCTCTGCAGAAGATAAAATAACAATGTTCTGTCAGAAAATGACTGCATCTAAAGATGTTAATGTGATCCTCTGTTTGACCGAGAGCGCCACCTGTGGCTCAGATTTACAGGAGCTGCAGCTGGCAGCTTTAAGATAGTTCAGTACTGTAACGTCACTGTTTGTCTCGTCCTGTCTCTAAACTCCAGACCTGAACTACTGCACCAACCACAAGCCGTGTCGAAATGACGCCTCGTGCACCAACACGGGTCAGGGCAGCTACACCTGCACCTGCCGGCCCGGCTTCACCGGCAAGAACTGCGAGGTGGAAACCAACGAGTGCGACAGCAACCCCTGCAAGAACGGCGGCAGCTGCAAAGTAAGTCAGCAGCAGATCTGATGGAGCTCATCGTCACTGAGACTCTCTCAGTGCTTTTCATTTAGCAAACAGCTTAACCTTTCCTCCCGTCAAAAACTTTCAGCACAATAACCTTAAAACAGGATCTAAACCTGTAAATATCTGAGCCTGAAACACTGTTGAGCCTCGTCACTGCAGACCGAACGTTTCAGGGCCGTCAGCCTTTCACACAGACGTTTCTGCAGCGTTTTCTCACTGACACACTTTAATCTGCACTTTTACTGCTGGACTGACAACTTCCTGCTGACCTTTGTCCATCCGATCACATTCAAGATCATTTTCTGCCTTCTGCTCTCTCACTCAAACACATAACGGACACACATTACACACACACATAACACACAGAGCTACACAACTCTTATAGCAACAAGAACACGATGGAAAACACAGAAAGTTTTGTGTTTCTTCTCAGTTAAAGAAGTTAAATGTGTTTGAGAAAAGGCTGCAGGCAGCAAAGACAGAGAGGTCAAAAGTCCAACGCCGACAATGAGACGACTGGGTGCTCTGATTCTCTCCGACCAATCAGAGCTCTGCAGTGTTTTAGCTCCGCCTTTCAGTGTCGGCTCAGCTCACTTTGAACCTCAGCAGAGGAGCAACAAAAATCTAGAAGAACTGAGCGCCATCAACATCTTTGCAGGTGTAAATGCATTAAAATACCAGCTGAAATGTGTAACAGAAGCAGAGTAACTGAGTAACTGTCAGACAAAGACGGAAACATTAGGAAATGAAATAAAAGTCCGTTACAGGAGAGCTGTGCATGAACTGAGAGACCATCACTTCCTCACCTCCTCATGTCGTTTTTTTTCCTTCAGGATCTGGTGAACAATTACTCGTGTGATTGCCCTCAGGGCTTCTATGGGAAGAACTGCGAGGTCAGCGGCATCAAGTGTGCAGACGAGCCGTGTTTCAACGGAGGAACCTGCATCGAGAACGACGTCGGCGGGTACACCTGTCACTGCCCGTCCGGGTTCACCGGCTCCAACTGTGAGATGAGGCACGGCAGGTGCAGCAGCAACCCCTGCGCTAACGGTGCGTCATCACACACACACACACACACACACACTCTGCAACGAGGTGGAAGCTGCTGCAGCTCTGCATGAGGATTCAGCATCAGTGCAGCCCTCCGTTCATTAGCATCAAAGCTTGTTAGAAAATAAGGTTCACATGTTTATAGATCATTTAACTGAGCACTCAAAGAAACTTAACTGGTCGTAGAAGAAGAATGTGGAAAACAGAACTCAGGTGTGCTGGTGGCAATAAAATGCAAAGTATGCAGTGTTGCAGATTCAGCAGTGATAAAAGGAATTTGTGTTTTTCTCAGTTTAAACACTGAGAGTTTTGCAGGAGCAGAAGACAAAAGCTGCAGCATGAAGCGGTCGCAGTCTGTGTGGTGTTTAAGCGTCGTCTCTCAGCCTTAAATGAAAAAATGTCCTGTGTTTTATTTGTTTGTCAGAATGTTCGTCTCCGGTCTGAGGGATTCATCCTGTGTGTTCTGCATTAATCTGCAAACTAGTTAACTAATAATAGAAACATGCAGCATGTGGGTCACATGTGAGGGATGCGATTTCAAAAACACTCCGATCTTTTATGGGAAACTTCTGTCACAACTTGCCTGCTAGATTCCATATTTTACCTGAGGCTCAAAAACAACAGCCAGGCCTCTGATATGTGAGTGAAAAAAACAAAAAGAAGTTGTGGAGTTTAATGGAGACGGCTGATTCGACTCAGTGATGCGTGTTGACTCTCCGGAGGTTCAGACTTGCAGGCGTCCAGCACTCAACCACTTCCTCTGATCAGTTTCTCCTTCATTCCCAGCCAAGCAGCTTCACATATTGATGCATCTGAAGACTCGTAGCTTTTTTGTTTTGCAGCTTTGAGGTTCATGAACATGATGTTGTGTTTCAGGACAAGATAATTAGATTTCTGAATTGTGCTTCAGATGAGGAGTTTCTGCCTCTCTGGTTGCTATCAGCAGCTGAAATTGCAGCAGCAGAGTGAAACGTTCAGATACTGAGGTGTTTTAGTAGTTCAGGTCTGAGGTGTGTGATGTGACAGGTTGTTTAAAATGGTGAAACATGATGCTGTGTTCTCTGTTCAGAGCTTCATGCATGAAGTGTGATGTTTGTGGAACCCTAAGTAGCTGTGCACACACTTACATGGTGGCTGGAGATGAAGAATCTTTCACATTATTCTTTATCAGGAGCAACTTGCTGAATGGTGTCCTGCTCCCACTGCTGCTCAGACAAACTGCAGCTGAAGTGTTGACTGTCTGACCTGAGGCTTATCTGATCATCCACTCTTTGTTTGGTTGAGCCAGAAGGTAACTTGAGGCAAAAGAAGAGATAAGAAAACAAAAGCAGCATCCAGTCTGCTGTTTGCGTTGAAATCAGTTCAGTTCGCTGAAGGAAATTTAGTTTATGGGATGATGAACGTGTCCAGGTGTCGTAAACCTGCACAGCTTTTCTCTGGCAGTTAATCTGTTTGCAGATCTGCACGTTTACCACCTGAATTCACCTGCTGCGGGGTGTTCAAAGGTTTATTTTACAGGTCATCAAACATGCAGGCGTATCTTGAGTTTGTAAAGAGTGTTTGCTTTCTTCACACCATCCTGTTCTTACAAAAAGCACTCTGATTCAGTTTGTAGTATTTATTGTTTTTTTGCAGCTCTGTGACGACCTCGACTGAACGCCTTTACGATCCGCTGGGCAGCTTATCAGTCATTAATCCTTGAGTCATATAACACAGTTCATGTAATGTCAGGCAATATCAGATATGTAGCAACATCATATCAAGTGAAGATTTAATGGAGGTTTAAAGTCAAGAGAAACAACCAGAAGATTGTTTTATGATGAACATCTTAAAAAATGACTTCTTTAGAATCTAATCTGCTTGGCTTTGAAGTTTGAATAACCTGTTGGATTAAAACAGACACCTGTGGCCTTTGGTAATGTTTGAAACTGATAGCGAGCTTCAGATTTATTGCTGCTTATCTTAAATGATAATATTTGACTCAATTGGCCTTAACTCAGTTGATTATGTACCTTTTTGTACCGTCATTTCACAGTAGCCTCCCAAGTTAATCCTACATGTGCATCATCAGATTCAATGAGCTTTTGTTATCGAATGTAGAGATAATTATCATCTGCATAAATGCACACATTTATCCCAAATCTACTGGTGGCATTACAGGCACTAAAAGAACAGTGACCCAAGAGTTGAGCCCTGTGGAATTCCGTAGTTAAAACATTAGAGATTTTTTTACAGATGGGTGACAAATTAAAGGAAAACATCAATGTGAAGCTTCTCAGTTAAGTGCTTCACCTCCACTTAAAGTTTCGATTTGCTCAGATTTTGATTCTACAAGTTTCTTTAGAGGAACAATGAAACATCGTTCTCTCAAAAGATATTTCCTCATTTGGTGTTTAGATGATGTTGTTTTGCCACATAAATCTCCTGAATGTGCTCAGTGGTGTTGAAACCAGTGACTGCAAAGGCCATCAGATGTTATTCACATCATTTTCATACTCGTCCCTCCATCCAGTGACCCTTCATGCCTGCAGATGTGGACATCTTCGTCCTTAAAGAGACCACTCCCATCGGCACAGAAATGTGTTGTTAAGCTTTATGTTAATGTTAGGGACCTCTGCGTCTCAGCGAACATGGAGCCAAACCACATCAGCACAGCGCCCTCTACAGCCCCACAAAGCCCCTGCATCCCCTCCCTGCAGGGCCGGTCGCTCAGGCCTGTTCTCTTAATGTACACTAGTGATGGGTGGAGCCGGCCTGACGTCATCTGAATATCGATCTGTTCGGTGTTTTCTTTAAGGATTTACGTCAGTGATCAGAGAGTCATTTCGAATATTTCCATGGCAGCAGTTTTGTCTCTGCATCATTTTTAATTAAAACATTAAACTAAACACTGTAGTTTAAACTTGACAAGAGAGAAGAAACTCTCACTTAGAGGAAACAGAATCGGACTTTTAGTTTCTGGAATATTTTTTTCAGGCAACTCAAGATTTTTTAAGAAAACAGCTGCTGTGCTCCACACAGCTCCTCTGTATAAACCTGGACTCTGTGTGTGTGTGTGTGTAAATGTGTAGAAGAACACATAACTTTGATGAACATTAAACCCTGAAAGATCCCGTCTGCATGTTGTGTCACACAGCATCGTTCCTTCATGGATCATCACCATTTCACCCGCCTGCAAGCCATTTGCTCTGAATCAGAATGTTCACTTGGTTTCTACAGAACCAAACTCTTAGATGTTCTTCTTCACCTTCGTAAAAACGTTCATGCAGGACAGTCCTGATGTCACGTTCGTCTCTCTGTATCTGACTGTTCTCACAGTCTCATCCGTCCTGCTTCAACACTTCATCATCTGAGGAACTTGTCTGTATTCTCTCATGATCACACTGATGTCTCTTTATCCATGTTTCCCACTGAACCTTCGGCTCGTTGAGCCTCTGCCTTCAGAGCTTCATGGGCTGAACCCTGAACTTGTACCTTTAAGTGAACTGAGAGAGTTTTCATCATATTAAATCAGTCATGGAAAACCTTTGTACTGAGTATTTAGAAAAAGGGAGAGAACGAGTTGTGTTTAATGAAAGTCATGAAAGTTCCCAGCTGTAGCCACAGCTAACGTTAGCATACCTGCAGCTAGCACGTTTCAACCATCCATGGACGACACAACTTTAACTGAAGCATCCACAACTTCACGTAACTTATTAGTTAACTGGACAAGTTCCTGTCGGAGATAATTGGACTTTTTTTTAATGTCTTGATAACGTTAGCTTAGCATTTTTACCAGCCACTTTCTCAGCAAAACTTCCTCACCAACATGCAATTTAGTTCACCAAAAGAATCTGTTAGATTCTTTAAAATATCTTAAAACCGTAAAAAGTATAAAAATAACATTACATTAATTACATATTGTGAGGAAAAATCACAGTCAGGCAACACAGAGATGACGACGACAACAGAGGAAGTCGCTGTCTTCTTCTGCTTGTCTTAGTTATGGCAGCCTAGACTCTGCAACGATGATGTTGCCCCCTACTGTTTGTTATCAGTGTTCCATCTGACAGTTATTCGTGTTTTATATGGTTTAATTGTTCATCAGCTCATCCGTTAGTTTCTTCTTATTATTATTTGAGTCCTTCAGCTGTTTTAATGGCTTTGAGTTGGTTCCTCCTCTGAAATGATGTCAGTGTTACGTTGAGTTTTGCAACTTAATTTATACAATGGAAATAGTTTTTTATGGTCATGACAGAGAGTCAAATAAGAAAAATGTACGATTGTGCCCAACAATGAACCGTCTTTCACAATGACTCACTATGTGGACACACATCAGCATCAGCCCGGCGGTTCACACTGCAGAGCACGACTCCATGTTAGAGTTTCATCATGCAGAGCGCCTTTGTAAGAAATAACCTGTTTGTAACTCGTCTGTACATTGTCTGATCTGTAAGATGAAATTAAGATGGTCTCATGGTTAAAGGTTCATACGAACGTGGCACAAAGGTGTAATATTTGGATAAAGATCCGTGCCAACAGTTCAGAGGTAACTGAGAAAAGATCAGCGGTCACATCAAAAAAAGGCTCATAGTTCAAAAGAAAGCACATCTACTTAAAGAAAAGGACATATTTACTAAAGTGTTTGCATTTCAGTTCATCATCCCGCGTGTCAGGCATTAATGTAAAAGCTCAGTGATGCTGCTGATAACACGGACTGATGTGTCGGAGCTTGTTGATGTCAGATAAAAGTCACTCGAGCCAACAAGCTGCTTGTCAGTGTGAGAAATCAGACAGAAAACAACAATGAAAGGAGACTTTCTTCCTCACTGACGTGTGATTTCTTTTTTTTTTAAATCTGTTGTTGCTTAAAGAAACTTTTACGATGTGTTAATTACCAGTTTTACATGAAAGTGGATGTTTTGGTCCTCACATGGGAAAGTAATTGTGCTGCACATTTGACTGGAGTCCATCCGCAAACAAAAACACATCTGCACATCCAAAATGTGCAAAGTTGGAAACAGAATTATCACAAACACCAGTGTGTTCGTTTGTACGCAGGTTTAGGAGCTTGCTCGAGCTTTCTGAGCACTAACGCAAACATTTGCAGGATGTAACTCTGTCGTGTTGTGCAGGAGGACTGAAGTTCTGTTGGTGCACAGGCCGAGCTGCAGGTTTTCAGTTCTCTCCAGATCCCAAACACAGCAGCTTTAAAGTAGATTTGATCGTAGTTTTGCATCGTCACGCCGTCAGCGCTGCAGCAAAGTCCGACTGCACCGGTTTTCTTGTTTGATCAGTCCAGGCCAAAGCAGCGGGAACTCTGTCCCACATTAGTCTTGTTTGCACATGAACATTAAAAGGGTTGAGAGTGAAATTTCAGACGTTGCAGCTCATTTATTTACTGATGAAGCATGAAGTGCAAACATCTTGAATGTTAAATTGGCAGGAAGGCAAGAAAACGATAAAAGTGACTGAACTTAATTTGACAATCTGAAGGTTGAGTTTCAGTTAAAGATGTGTGGTGGAAGTTTATTAAAGGCAGATTACCTGAAATCTCAGAGCACCTTTAGTCTTTTCGCACAGATTTCAATTAGCTGCTTCAAAATGTGACGTTTTTATTGTCGGGATGATTAAAGTGAGACAATATAGTTGCTTTATATGATGAAAGTTATAATTTCCAGTTAATGTTTGAGATGTTTGGGTTTATAGCTTCCCATCAGACGTCGCTGTGTGTGTGTGTGTGTGTGTGTGTGTGTGTGTGTGTGTGTGTGTGTGTGTGTGTGCGCGAACGCGTGTGTGTGTGTGTGAGGGCAGATAAACTTGTTGATTGTCAGGAAGGAGCCTCTGAATTCGTCTTATCTTCTTCTGTCTGACAGCACAAACATTTCTCTCATTGTTGTCGTCGTCGTAAACAAGCCTGTTTTTAGCGGTCGCCGTGGAGACGCTCAGACCTCTCAGCCTCTCTGCATCTTCGAGCTCGTCTCGGCGTCTCGGGCAGGAATTCAGCGCTGACGACTCTATCAGGCTGAGAACGGCTGCCAAAGCCAACTGATCCACGGCTCATTTCTATCTGAGCATGCATGCTGCTTTTGAACGCCACCAAAAACCTTACAACAACATTTTATGAAAGACTTGGTCCTTCTGTGACGAGCTGAAAGCGTGTGTGTACTCCGTATGTGTGTATTCCTACTGATTACATTCTCTTCTCATCACAACTGAACGTTTTCCAAAACATACAGATAGTTTTTGGAGTGATTGTCCGTCTTCCTGCAGCCTTTGCTTGAGTTTCTCTTTCTGAGCCGCCTGGCAGAGAGTCGAAGCTTGCTGCAGAAATCCGTCGCCGTCGTCTTTCCGTCGCCGTCGTCACTCTGCTGTCTTTGGTTTCTGCCACAGTCACAGTCCATCTGTCTGTGATGGGTAACCACATTCACAGGAAGCTCTCAGATCAGCCGTGTTGGCTCATCGTCGGTTTCGTACCTTAGCAACAAAGTCCAGGATGTCTGATTTTTCTACCAGCTCTTGAATGCAGCACACACGTTGGATCCATATCAATCTGATGATCACATTGTTATGAGTCTAATGTCGATTACAATGCATTGGTTATCAGCAGCGAGCTTCAAGTCTCTGCAGGTTGGTTTCCACTGCGTTGTGAAATGAACCAAAGGATGCTGCTTTGACACTTGGCATCGAACCTTTTGGTGCCATTAAGTTGAATCAGTTTGTCACGACAGAGGTTATTAGGAAATCTGAGGAACACACAGGATGAAATGAAGCTCGTTAAAAAACAAAAGAGCCAAATGGAATTTAAGTGAAGACAGAAGGTGGAGAGAGGTGCTCAGGCTTTAAGTGACCTGTTGGCGCCGAGTTCAGACCTTCGGAGCGCGAGCAGACGGATAATCAGGTTCAGACGGCTCCACCGACTCAACTGGCATCACAACATAAAACTTTCTCACTGAATGTTGCAGTTCACATGCAGTTATCACCGGCCGTCTCTGAGGGTCCCGTCCCGGCCTCCTGTCTTCCCTCAGGTCCTCATTAGCGTGCAGAAACCCCCGCCTGCTTATCAGCGATCTGCAGTCATTCCTGCCTCTCAGTGAGCCGCTCTGTTTGCAGTGTTGCAACACAGCGGCTGCACAGAACAACCAAATATGGAGCTGATTCGACAGTTTGTTTAGCCTGCAGGTTCTGCTCAAACGTCCTCAGAGTTTCAGTCACTGCAGGACAAAGACCGACTGACAACCAGAACAAAAAACAAAGTCAATGTTTAAACGAGAAAACGGGTCAGTAAGTCACTTCGGCTCAACTCGGTGTTTCCTCCGGTTAATGATTTACAGTATGTTGCACTGACGGGAAAACGTCTCTTCAGGATGTTTCTAATCACACACACATTTCTGTCCTGATGAGCAGCATCTGTTGTGAGGAAACGCTGTAATAAACACATTTTTTCCCTCCACGGCTCCCTGCTCGCTCTTGTATATGATGTGAGCTGAATTCTTTCTTTTGCAATCAGCGAGCGACTCCTCCCCGACACTTCAGAGCCAGAAACACAAGCAGCTCATGTTAAAGGTTCTTATGAGACAGTTTTCTGACCTCAGTGCAGAAACATCTGAAGAACATGAGTTCAGATCTGAACTGAAACACTGTTGTTGCCCTTTAACAGATCAATCATGAATGTTTGGCCTCATTGATCAGCGTTCAAACCAAGTGTCCATCATTCAAATACTCCTGAAACAAAAGCAGAATCACAGTGTGTCTTTGAGTTGTAGTTTTTTTTCAGAGTGCAGCCTTTTCTCTTTTCCTTCACGGCTGCACCGTGAACTCAACTGCATTTCATTTTCAGCCATCTGGTTTCTTTTTCCTCAGTGAGGTTCTTGTTTAGATCTGTAACAACCTGTGAGACAAACCTGAGGGCATCACAACCCGCTGACAGTTTTTACAACAACATTTTTATCATTTTATCTTGAACAGGAAAACAGTTATTTTTCTTCTCTGACTTTATTTCTTTCTTTCTGCTTTATTTGGTGACATCATCTCGTTTCTGTGTCGTTTTATTGTGAAGGAGTTACTTTGCTCGTGTTGAAAAAACATGAACTGATCATTAATCTTGATTTAATTGTCTTGAAGAAGGCGGATGGTAAACACACCAACAAACTAAAATATAAAACCTTTATTTTTGTGTTTTGTGATGTTTATGTCCAACAAACAGAGGATGTTTTTCTCATCCCGTCTTCCTCCAGCAGCACCTTCTTCTCTGTCCTCCAGCTGTTTAAACTAAGACCTTCCTGTCTCTTCCTGTCTGCAGGTGCTCAGTGCCTGGACCTCGGTAAACGTGTCGTGTGCCGCTGTCGGCCTGGTTTCACCGGCTCTCGCTGTGAGACCAACATTGACGACTGCGCCGGGAACCCCTGCCGCAACGCCGGCACCTGCATCGACGGCATCAACGACTTCACCTGCTCCTGCACGCTGGGCTTCACCAGTAAGGACTGCTCGGTGCGCACCAGCCCCTGTGACCAGTTCCCCTGCGACAACGGCGGCACGTGTTTCACCCACTTCACCGGCCCCGTGTGCCAGTGTCCGCCGGGTTTCATGGGAGCTCGCTGCGAGTATTCTGTCTTAAGTCCGACGACGGCAAAACCCCCCGGCAGCGATTCCCCTCCAGCTCTGATCGCCGCCATCGCCCTTGGCCTGGTGACGCTGACCCTGCTGGTGTGCGCCGCCATCCACATCCTGCGTCAGCTACGACGGGGCAGAGCGCTGATGGCCATGTCCACGTCGGTGAAGAACGACCTGGAGACGGTGAACAACCGCAACGCAGTGATTGGTGGAGGCGGACCCAACAACGGGGGCCTACCTGGAGCACCGCTGGGCAGCCTGAGAGAGAAGGAGGCCTTCCTGATCCCCGGAGGACATCTGAAAGTGTCCAATAAGGATGCAGCGCTGGTGGAGAAGGTCGGTGACAACGTGGCCATGTTTAAAAACAAAATGGCCGACTGTAACCTGGCAAAAGAGGAGCAGCAACGGGACAAGAACAAGTTTGACCTGTAAGGACCTGATGATGGTTTGATGGCTTTCACTTTGTGTGTGTGTGTGTGTGTTGTAAGTTTCTGCCCCTCCTCTGTTCTGTTCGACGAGTCGCAGCATGTTTGTCATCTCTTATCTGATAAATCCTGCATTCACACACCTTCACAAAGTATTTCTGTCAGACTCTGTTGCACAAACCCTCACTCTCCCTCTCTCTCTCTCTCTCTCTCTCTCTCTCTCTCTCTCTCTCTCTCTCCAACAGAAACAAGTGTGACTCGTCCATCATCGTCCCTCCTCTCAGTTATACGAAGGACAGTCTGTATCACCCGGTGTTCATCATCCAGGAGCAGATGGAGCAGTGTGTGTTTGCCACTGAGGTGAGGACTCATCTGCCAGCACAAACACACAAAACTGAGTTCATGTCTGAACTCATTTCATTGTTCAATAGAAATTTTGTTTTTTCGGGTCAGTTGGAGTTTGTGTTTGTGTAGTGAGACAGAGAGCAGAGAGGAGAGAAAAGCAAGGTCAAGTTTGTATGTTTTGAACTGATTTAATTTTTAGGCCAACATGAGGTGTGCAGAGTTTTTAAATGCAGGTGATTCTGTTCAAATCTCCGGGTCAGTAGATGAGTTTGCCTTTGTGTTGTTTTTTCTGTTGTTCCGGCTTAGAGAGGTAAAAAGCAACATGGAGGCCAGTGACGCTTCAGTCTGTATCTCCAACTGAATTGGACTGAACGATGTTGAATTCCTACTTTAACAGAGACGGATGGAAAAAGTGTCTGAGACACAAAAAGTGACTGAGGCGATAAGTCAGCAGGACTCCATGTTGTTGATACAGCTGTTTTTATAACATTATGATGAAGAGAGGTTATAAAAATTGAGATTAAATGCACAATCAAATAATTAGTGTGTCAAGCAGGGTCTCATGTTTTCATCACTACTGCCAAGTCATTTGGCACATGAATGAATGTTGATCCCACTCAACTTCCTACTGAAGACAAAAGCCAGATGTTAGCTGGTTTTTGTCTTGTGAGAAAAAAGTCTAAACCTCCAGATTTTCCTCAAACCAAACTGAAAACACCCATGAAAGTAAGATCTACTCAAAGTATGACTCTTAAATCAGATTAATTTTGACATGGACATGCATCCTGCACACTGAGTCATTTCTACTTTCTGTCACATTCATCATATTATTTGTAATCTGAGCGCTGACTTCGACATGAATGCTGGAACAACAAAACTGAAGTTACTTTCAGAAATTTCAAAATATTTGTTCGGGTGCTTAACTGAAATAATAAAACATTTAATAAGCTCTTGACACTTCAAGGGTCAACAATTCTGAATGAAACAACAGATTAAAAAAAATAAGAGTTTGCTCTAAATGAATTAGTTTATTTTAATGTCAAAATCATCAACTCTGAAATAATTTTTAATCACATAAGAAAATCTTTCTATCTGAATGAACGTGACCATCAGCATTGTTATCATGTCTTAAAATACACCCAAATTGAAAATACAAGTACATGACCATGTTTAATAAAGAAATAAACTTTGCTCAAATTTGTTAAAATTTGTTTAAAAAAAGCTACATGAAAAAATGACATAAGAGTTTAGCGATGAAATAAAAAAAATGGCTTCCTTGTGTCTTGTGATCAAGTATCTCAGCAGCTTCATCAAATAATCTAAATATTAGACTTAAAAAAGAGACTCTGAAGCCTTTTTCATAAATTAATTTTTTTCCCCCCAAGTTCCTCCTCCTGCTTCATAAATGATGGCATGTTTTTAAAATTTGACTGAGAAGAAGTGAACACATATGCTGATGACTAACCGCTGTTTCTCTGTCTTGTCTGCAGGTATAACCTCCAGTTTTCAGACCACCAGCGGAGGAAATTTTCACACTGGAGGCCTGAAACGTTTTCTGCCTGAACAGGATTTATTCTACACACATTATTTTATTTAATATTTATTACTGCTGCTCAACGGAAAGGAACAAAACGAACTGACTCGTCTTTTGCTCTTTTCTGCTTTGATATTGACAATGATTGGATGACAGTGAAAGAGCAGCGGAGGAGAGAGAAAAGAAAAGACTGAATGTCTAGCATCATTTGCACTATTTATCTTTTTATATTCTTTAAATCTTAATATAATATTTCTGTCTGTATATCTGAGTTTTCCTTGGATCAAACGTGAATGAGAGGATGTAAAGAATTCGAACTGTCCACCAATCGGAAACTACCGGTGCCTTAGCTATGCTCTCCAATCACTGTGGCAACCGTTTCCCTTCACACTATGATGTCAATCAAATCATCAGAGGACCTGCTAACAGGACAAGAGACGGAGAATTTTAATTTGGATCATAAACCTGAACTTTTACTCAAATACTTCAGTCTCAAAGCTGAATGGGACAGCCATGGAGTGGATTTCTATCATCATTCCGTCCATTTTACTTTATTTTTTATTGTCTTGAGAAGTGAAACATCACGTTGTGGCCTGTTAGAAGAAGCCTTACAATCACATAAAAGACTCTGAAGTGCCTCTTCTTTAAAAAAAAAAAATGCAACAGAACTTAAATGCAGGACTCAAAATGAGCAGAACTTGTTTCTTCTGGAAGCCAGTGAGGGTTTTATTTCTAGGTCTTCTGGAGCTGAGAAAACCCACTGAACTCTGGAACCATCACATCATTCCAAACATAAATGAGGTTTCCGGTGAATCATGGGGAGTGTGCGCCTCCATAAACAATCAGCTCCTTCCCACATCGTCACCTGATGAGCAGATAATCGACTTTTGACAATTTAAAGATATGAAAGTCAGACACGCCACAGGCTGGATGAAGCCAGTTTATCTTACAGATCAGTTTGGGATTTTCCTCACCTTTTTCCCCACTTTCTCTCTCTTGCTGCCTTCATCAAACACTGTTGTCACAGCATGTAAGCAGGAATCATTCAGACGTCCAGTGATGTTCTGCAACATTCCTATGACTCAGTCTGAGCACAGGCTCAGCTGCGGCTGTTCTCGTTTTATATTTGAAGAAAGGAAACTTATACAACAGTTAAGAACTCCAAAAAGAGTTTTTTTTAATTACTTCTTTTTTATTCAACTAATCCATTTGATACCAAAAATAAGTGTTGTTCCCGTGTAGTCGTGTCTATGTACTATCTTGTTAATTTAAGAAAACAATGCAATGTGTACATATCCTCCAGAAGATAGTTTTCTTATTTAAGTTTTGCTTCTGTACATAATTTTGTATTTATGAAAGAGAATTGTATATATGTCTATGTTAATGTGCCTAATGTCTCAGTCAGAATCAAGAAGTATATTTTTTCATAAATAAATTAGAAAAATAACATTAATGCTACTTTGCTGTTTCGCATTTCTTCCTGTGTGTTGAAGTTGTACTTTGACCTTCGTGATCAGTTTTCCTTCAGTTCTTGTTAATGCACCATATGAGTGTGTGAGTGTTGTCATGGAGACTGTGTCCATGTGTCCGTGTGTCCGTGTGTCATTCAGCCTCTGGACTCGACTCCACTCGTTCTCCTGGTTTTCCATCAGTAGACACTTGAGTTATCCAGTGCTTCCATTTCTCTGAGATGGAGGATGGTCAGCACCTGCTGCTAAGCTTGTTGGTCATGGTGTGTGTGTGCGTGTGTGTGTCTGTGTGTGTGTGCAAACACTTAATCAAATGTAAAAGCATGAAACAAAGAGATTAAGATCCTGCAGCCAAACCAGTTCTGTGTGATCTGTGTTTATTCACGATAATCCACCCTGAGCCGTGCTGTTATCAGACAGTAACACACAGCATGGAGGCTGATCATTATCACTGGATTATCATAATCATTTTCGAGGCTCCTGAGTTCATTCATGTTTTTTAGAGTAACTGTCTTTCTTAATGTTGCAATAAACATTAGAAACAGGACGGACTGAAGCAGGTCAGAGGAGTGAGGTTATCGAAAATTAATCCACAACCAATCAAAGCGATTTATGAAATAATCTGACTTTTAACTTTCACTTTCTTCTTCAGGCTGTTCATGTCAGCTGTTTTCTGACCCACACCTTCCTCTGCTGGTTTCCCTCTTTCATATCTCATCTTTCCTCTCTGTCGTGTTGCTCACACACTTCATGGGTGTGTTTTAATCCCGTATAAATGAACGTTTCTGTCAGTTCACATGAAACAAAGACAAAACACTCAGCTCGACCTTCTCACTCTTTTCCTTCCTTTTCTTTCCTTCTTTCCTTTCTTGATTCGGGTTTCACTGTTTTGTTAATTGACTCAGCGTCTCCTGGATAATGAGAAGCTGCAGCCACGTGTCAAACACACACACACACACAGACAGCAGGAGAGTGGACAGAACTTCAGACTCTGGCTCACCTGCTGTTCACCTGGCTAACACACACACACACCTGTCCTCAGGTTGAACTGTGAACTCCTCTGAGTGTCACTTGGTAGAAAATGGAAACCAGCAGACTCCCAGCAGGCCGAGCAAAGGTCAGAGGTCGCTCTCTGCTGCTGAACAAGGCAGCAACGTTGGAGGAGCTGCAGGAACTGAACTGCACATGGAGACAGGACATCAGATGCACCAGTGTGTCATTTTTCAGACTCTGCATGTGAGGCATGAATGCATCACAGCGCGTCACAACTCTGTCAGCCAATGACAGCCATTTTTTTTTTAGCAAGTTTGGTTATTGAACCAGGAATCGGTGTTTCCTGTCCTTAAAGACTGTTGTTTTTATTTTGTGTCATTATTTTTTTCACTGTTTATTTTCATTTTAGTTTCAGTTTTCGTTGATGAAGGTGAGCAGCATCATCTTCAGCTAAAAAACTTCAGCTAAACACAAAACTGCTGTCTGCTTTTATAACTAATGTATTAAAAACAAAATGCTCCGGTCAGTGTGAACTTCATGTGAGTTGTCAGCAAACGTGACTGAAGATTCAGTCGCTCGTCTTCAATCACTGAAACTCTGAGCAGAATTCAAACTGTTTCTGTGTTTCTGAAGTCAAAGACTCCTGTTTTTCTTCTCCGAACCGAAGCTGTTTCCTTTAATCAGCCAACAGGAAGTTGAACAGGAGGACAAATTAGAGAGTCGCACCACAGTGACAAACAAATGAACAGGACACACACACACACACACACACAGGGTGAAGATGTGGGGACACTTGATGAGTCCTGAAGTGTTTGTCTCAGATTCATTTCCTGTTATTTTTTCAATGGCGTCTCATTTTCTGCACATCAGCACAACACACACACACACACACACACACACACACACACACACACTGGGGTTCCCCTCGTCCCTGAATGATGACTGAGGTTCCATCATCTCCAGTACTGAACGAAGGTCCAGGACAGTTTGAAACCACATTTCAGGATAAAAGTTCACTTCACTCAGCGATTTTTACCGTCTGCTGACCGTTCAGGCCGTTCAGCCGTTCAGCGTCATCAGACAGTAAAAATGTTCCTAGAAAGAGAAAAAAGGGAAACGATGACAGTTTACAAAACTGCAGAAATGATCCTTAAATGGTGCCTGATGTAATTCAGTTTCGGGTGAATCTCTGATGTTCAGAGAAGTTTTCAGGCTGAACGCAGAAACACGGAGAGACGGAGGGAGAAAGGGACGAGCTGCACGTGGCTTCATTTTATTATAGAAAACTGGAAAAACATCTGATAAATGATGATAAATAATACTAAAATATGAATTAAATGAAGAGTTTATCCAGTGGACATCCAGTGTTTTTGAGAGCTAAACATATTAGAAATCCACTGGTTTTGAAGATGTTTTCAGGTGTTGTGATGCCGAGCTGAAGGTTCTGGTTTTTACCGCCTGGTTTCACTTGTGACATGTTTGATTTTTAACAGCAAAAATCAGTTTGACTCAGTTTGAGATTTCTGTCTCTGACGTTTCTGCCAGTCTGCATGAATTTCTCTGTGAGAATGTTTTTAGGACACTTTAATTTTAACTTATTCGTTACACATCAATCAGCAAACCTGTGAAGGTTCACCGACGATCCGAACACCAGAACAAACTGAACGTTCAGGGTCTTTATCACCCACAAATATGAAGAGTTCCACCTGATTTCTCTCAAGGAAATCCATCAAACTGACCACAGCGAGTGTGTGTGTGTGTGTGTGTGTGTGTGTGTGTGTGTGTGTGTGAGAGGTTGAAGTTAAAGACAGATGAAAGAAGAGACAGTGAAGAACACACACACATGAAACACACACCTGTCATCACTCCATCACCGTCCTGACCTCTGACCTCTCCTCCTCCTGCTCTCTTTCCCAGCTTGTTTTGGACACACACACTTTGTCTGCCTTCAATCCTGCGTGACATGCAGCGTGTGTGTGTGTGTGTGTGTGTGTGTGTGTGTGTGAGAAAGTTGTGAGGA
>JAPZDY010000024.1:25232434-25248654 GCA_029783645.1 Ctenochaetus hawaiiensis
TCTGTCTGTCAGTGAGACGGTTTCCTCAGGTGCAGCATGACCTGTCTCAGGTATTACCAGCCAATCACCTCTGCTCTACATGCCACACAGGCCATCAGATCACCTCTGATGGATTACGTAACTCATTTCATACAGATTACAGTTGGATTAACAGCCTCGTTACGTCCTAATCGCCACACTGAGGAGCACAAACTGCCTCAATAAAAAGGTTAAACATTTACAATCGAATCCTTCTGTTTATAAAAAATGTGACGGACGGATTTCAGTGGATTTAAAGAAAAACTGCTCTGAAAAATCAGAACTCAGCAGAAACAGTTTAAGAAGCGCGAGTATAAAAGCTGAGCTGACGGGACACGACGTGTGTGACCGACATGTTTCTCGTCTCCTGATGATGAGATGAAAGTCTTACCAGGTTGGAGGTCTTCCTGCTGAGCAGCTTGACGCCTTGGATGATGTCTCTGGTGCAGGGTTTGGGTTTGGCGGCTGGTTGCGGCGTCAGAGCGAACAGACAGAAGAACCACAGAAACGCTCTCACAGCTGTGATTCTGCCTGCTGGCAGGGGCAGCAGAACCATCACAGCCACCATCATCTGCTGCTTCTCACTAATGTTCACGATTCAGCCTTCAGCTTCAACTCTGGCCGTTTCACAGCGAGTCTCCTTCAGCCTCCAGCGACGGCTGAGGAGCCCTGGAGCAAGGCAGCGGCGTTCAAACTGCAGCTGATGCTGAGCAGCAGCTGAGACCAAAGAACAGGACAGGACAGATTTAAGGTCTGGACATCAGAAGCTCATGGAGGAGAGCTGCTCCAAAGTGGGTCTTTAAGTTCTCCATGAAGGAAAAACACTTTCTCTTTTTTCACAAGTTAATTAATTAAAGGAATGACAGCTTATCTTGGTGCTTCAACATGTGAACATGTGCCTCCATTCTCCAGGTGAACCTGAAGGAGCCCTGAAGGAGATCCTGTTCTGAAGCTGATCAGAGCAGGAGGAGAAGCAGCCGATCTGATCCGTCTTTCCTCTGCAGGAGCCGCGGACGTTCGTCTGGTCGCAGTCTGTTTACTCTGTGCAGGGACTTTAACCAGCCAGCTGCTCTCTCTTCCTCCTCCTCTCCGCTCTGTCACTTTTTACTCTCACGCTCCTCCTATCTTCACTTCCTCACTCCTCCCCTTGCTCCTCCTCCTCCTCTGGCTCGGCACACCAGAGCTCAGAGCTCAGAGCTTCAGCTGGGAGAGCAGCTTCTCTCAGCTTCAGGCAAACCTGCACATGCTGAATGTGAATGGATCTGAGCTGAAACTGACGCTCACACGTCTCATGAAGCAACTTGTTGTCCACGAGGATCTTTGTCTCCTTCAGATGTTTCAGTCTGTCTGAACCTTCACACAACATCCTGCTGTTACCATGCAAAACCTCTTCACACTGAATCACATCCACATGTTCAAAAATGTCTCTCTACAACCTGAGAGCATGAAGGTGGTCTGAGCCGTCGGGACCGAGTCCAGTTTCTGATGCAGGCCATGCGAGATGAGCAGAATGAATGAAAATCTTCAAAATCCTCACAAAATCATCTCGTCCCTGCACACACACACGTTCTATCACCAGAGTCACCAGGATAAGTTTCGGCATCACGAGCTCTGACCACAGAAATGCCTGTGAGTGTTTTTGAAGGATCCTGTTTCGGTTTGAAGCCACATTATGTAAATCAGTATTTTGTGTGATTTGGCGCCCCCACAGTTTCGCTGTCGTAAATGCAAATCCCAGATCACAGAGGCAGTTTCGTTGTCGTGCGTGTGCTTCAGATCGCAAAGATTTTCTGGACTCTGACAGCTGAAAAACAGACAGAAGTCCAGGATCTTTGAACAAACATGCCGGAACATTTCTGAAAAACTGCAAAGCGCTGATATCTGAATGTTTGCAGTGTGAACCAGACGAGTGGGGGAAAGAGAAAATAACTGGTCCCATTAGAAAAACCTTCTTCCTGCTTTGAATCGCAGCTGAAACAACAACGCAGCTGCTGAAGCCTTCAGTTTGAGGAGCTGCAGCACAGATTTCTACTGAATTTGATCCATTTGTGGAAAATCTACTTCACCAAACCTACAAACACAAGTCTTCAGTCACACACAGTTCAGTTCAGGTTTCATTCAGTGAGACTTCAGCTGCAAACTGAAAGAAATGAATACGAATTTAAGATAAATGAGATAAATGAGATTAAAGGAGGATGTTGATTCTTCAGAGTAATTAATTTTACACACACACTGTTTTTTTAAAGTGAAATAAAATCCCCTTTTATTTCAAAGTCTCTGAGTTTAAGTTACATTGATGTTTTCAAATGTTTGTAACGTTTCACTGTCAGCGTGTTTTAACAGCAGATGGAGCTGCTGAACAAAACTGCAGCCTGTCACCTCACTTTTATTAAACCGTCTGCATGAATCCTAAAGAATAAATCCATCAACTTTTACCAAATATGCTGAGCTGCTTCTGCTGCTTCTTTAGAAACAAAAACAGCTAAAAAAGGTGGTTTTTTTTTAATTAAATGAACAATCCAAGTTGCAGTTGTTCACCAGTGAGCAGTTGAATTTTAGCAGCTCAGTTGCGGTTCACTCCTGTTCTCCAGCTGACCTCCATGATAAACAAAATGCCAGACACCAGATGAACTTTTGTGCAAATTCATGTTTCATCCACAGAACTGAGATGATGTTTTCTGGTCGACATCATCTCAGAGTGACAGGAACTGATGATGTTTTGGTGAAATGTGGGAGGAAACCGTAACGACCGGAGTGATGGATCATCAGGAGCTGTTGAAGGTTTACAGACTGCAGGCGGCATTTGACAGGAAAGGAAACAGGAAAGGTCATTTACAGCTTTAGGACGGAAACCATGAACATCTGCAGCAACTTTCCCTTCATTCTTCTTTTTTTTTAAACATACATTGCTGTTAGAAAGAAATAATTACCATTTTAAAAAATCTTTAAAACTCTCATGTATTTTCTCACTATCCTCATTATTAACGGGTGAGGGACAGGAAACGTGTGGAAAGAGATGGAACCTAACGGTCCAAAGACACTCAGCGAACCAGCAGCTCTGCACAGAGAAGCTTCATCCGGGCTCCGGTTGGCTCAGGTCATCTGGATGCGTCCGAAGGTCAGACCTGCACCTCTGACGCTCCCTGAACAACATGTCATAAAGTTTTAGAGTTTTATGGGGGGATGTTCTCGGCTCGTGGAGGCTTGTCACGACCGCGTGTGCACAGATTGATATTTGCTGCACAGTCACGACAAACACGTCAGTCTTTACGGTCTGTATCTGTTGTCCAATCAGGAGAAAGTCATGCGGGCAGGTAAATGAGGTCACATCCTCATTAATAAAACATTGGTTTTCATCACTGTGCAAATCTGAGAATGTTTCTGAAGCAGCTCAGAGCTGAAAACCAGCAGGTGAGTTCAGATATGAGACGAGTGGTTAAGAAAAGGGTCAAAGTCTCCATGCAGGTTTAAACCAAAACCGAAACTGGATCACATTTATGGGAGGAATAAATATTTGTTGAGCACAAACTCACTGATAAGGGACCTGCTCTGCAACTACCGACAGCAGGACCTCACAAACCCTGCTGGTGGTCTGCCAGCTGCCACTCACCTGCTTCATCTGAGCCAGAAAAGACCGTCATGATCAACCCACATGCACGCGAGAGCTGAGGGCGAGTGACTCTCCATCGGTTCAACGTCCAGCCAAAAACATGACACTAATGACACTCTGTGGTCCGGCATGTTGGGTGGAGACAAACAAGATAAAACCACTGACTCAGGTTCGGAAAACCTGCACTCATAAAAACAAATGCAGTAAACAGTCAATGAAAAGTCACTGCAGTTTGATTTTTGTACCACATAACTTTATTTTCCAAACTTCTCAAGGACTCTGTGAAGGTCACCGGACAAAGAGTGAGTTAATATTTCCCTTTTTCAACAGCTCCCAAACTAACACGGTCACTCCTGCAGGTGCACAGGTTTTTATTTCTGACCTACAAATGTGCATTATCTGTTCATTCACTTTTTTTCCTACGGAATTTTAAAACTGTGAGAAAATCACATTTTAAATAATCCTTAAAACCTTTTTTTTTTTAAATAATTTCCATTTTAGACAAAAATAAGTTTCTTAAACACTTTGACAGCAACTGATTTCTGTTTTTCTCCTAATTTTTGTCAACTTTCTGGCACTGGAAGCATTTTCTGCTGTAAACGATTGTTTTTCTCAACAGGAAGCACAAATTTGAAATGTGTAGGGGCATCAAGAACAGGTGAACTGATCAGCTTTCAAGGCGTCTGTGCGTCACCTGTATGATGCAGAAACATCTGTCATTTTTCACCAGTTTGACTTTTTGTTGCAACGTTTGAAAACACAGTGAAGCTCGAGATACAAAGTTCAATATGGGGACAAACACACAGATACTGGCTTGGTCTGAAGTTTAAGGACAACTTCCCAGACACGTCATAACACGCACACACATAACACACACACACACACACACACACAAACACTTGATGCATGCACCCGAAAGCTGAAGACACTGTGCAAAATACCAACATTACTTAAAGGATAGTAAGTGCTGAAGAGAAAGAGACTAACTTCATAAATAAACAATAAAATAAAAAAAACAAATAATAAAAATGGTTAAAAGAAGATTATTAATAACAACAGTTATCACCGACCTTAAACTCTGGCCTCCGAGAGCCAGACGCCGATGTTTCTTACAGTATGTTTTAAAAGAAGAGAAACAATAGAAAACACAAATACAAACAAAAACATAACAAAACATGACGTTGCTATGACTGCAAACAACACCGACAACACGTCTGTTCACCAGATCCAAAGACTCACACGCTGCTCCGGCTCAAGCAAAAAGTTCCCAATTCAAACGAGTCACAGACGAGTCACAGACGAGTCGTTCAGAGGCTGGACTGAGAAATGATGTCAGACCAGGAGTCCATCGGATCTTCAGACCGCCAACGAAACAAACTCATCACATCCAAGCTGTGAACATTCAGGGTTCTGGAGGCTCATCCAGAAACATCACATCCAAGTGACTCGCGTCCATTTAAACTATGACTCTTCATCCAATATTAGGATTTTAAACATTAGCATCCGTTCAAAGTCATTCGCCCAGATTGAAAGACGTCGCCCATGTGCAGAGCAGAGCTTCCATTCTCAAACGGTCATCTGTGTGACAGTTGGGTATGAAGCTTTTCCTGAAGCTTCCAATATTCATTTTATTGTCTGTGTAATATTTGATCCCAAACGCATCCCATCATGCTGAAGATACTGTCTTAAAACGTGTTAAATACAGCTGACAACATTCATTATGTTCCTCCAATGTAAAACAGTTGTTTGAGAAAGATCATGTCGACATGGTGGCCTCCCGGTGGTGCAGGAGATGGAGGTTCACAGCGAGCCAGAAAGGACTCTGCTGCTCTGGACCACTAAAACCAGCAGAAACACAACAACTTCTGGTGCTTACGTTGTGTTTTGGCCGTGTGGGGTGAATTCACAAGTGCACAAGTCTTTTCCAATGGCTTTTTTGCTTTCTGTCACCTTCTCTCTGGGCCCGTTTTGTCCTGTGAGGCAACGAGAGGTAGACTTCTCTCTTTCTTTTATAGCCCGTCACAGTTCTGAGGAAGAGGGGAAGGAAGGTGGGAAAGTCCGTTGATGCTGACTCTTCTCATCACCAGCCCCTGTCCTGGTCCTCCAGCTCCTGTTCCACCCTGCAGGGTTTGAGTCAGGCTGACTTGGGCAGTGCTAAAGGAAGTTATCCGGCCACTTCCAGCGATCTGGAGGTTGACAGTGGTGGCGTAACTGGCCTTCTGGTTGCCCTGTTTGCTAGGAGATGGGTAGGCAAATGGTGGTGGAGAGCTTGAGGGAAGGGCGGATGGTGTTGAGGGTATAGGGGGTGTTGTGGTGGTGATTTTGACCTGAGGCTGTGGTTTTGTTTGGGACTGGTGTCTGTGGTGCTGGTAAGGGGCAGGTGAACGGGAGGTTGTGCCTGGGGAGGAGAGAAGCATGCATGAGGTGGGGAGGTTTTGTTCATGAGAGGGCCGGGCGACGTAGGCGCAGATCAGCTGGCTACGACAGTTACCCTCCTCCAGTTCTGGGTCTCCCCATTCAGTCTGGGTGTCTGATGGACCAGCAGAGACCAGGGTGTTGGAGGGTGAGGAGAGAGGTGAAGGAGAGGAGGCGATGAAGGTGGTAGAAACACTTGTTTCATTGCTGTCAGTTCCATTATATTTGTTTGAAAGCTCTCGCACATCAGGCCAGGGCACACTGGTGAAATGCTGTCCACCGAGGCTGCCCTTCCCTGGAGTGAGCCTGTTAGGCGAGAGTGGGGACTGGAGCCCGGCTTGAGGACTGAGGCAGGATGGTGAGCTGCTGTATGAGGACCATCCACTCCTCGGACTGGTCGGACAGGATTCCTGCTGGTCAAATGACCCTCGACCACTTCCACTAAAAACAAGGGACCTGCGGCTGCTGTCTGCCCAAGACCGGCGCAGTCCGCTTGAACTGCTTCTGGCCGGGCTGGAGGGTGTGTCCGCCAGGCCAGAGGAGAAAGACCTGCGGAGGGTTTGTGAGGATGTTTGGGATGCAGGACGACAGGGTGCAGAAGGGGAGGAAGCTCTGGAGCTGTGCAGTGGGACCAAAGAAGAGGGGGAAGCAGGGAAGCAAGATACATTCTCTGGTCTTGGTGAGACTGCTGAGGGAGAAAATGATGGAGAGGGAGATGAGGAGGTATATCTAGGCTTTCTAGGTTGCGGCGCTGCAACATTATTTGTCCAAACATTCACTGACACGCCAATCGGAGGCGGAGACAGGATCCGAGGGCTCAAACATGAGGACGACTGCCCCAATGTTGAACTTGCAGAAGAGGCCCTGGGTAGCTCCAAAGTGAGTCCTAGTGGATTCTGGGAACTTGCACCTCCTACCCGTGTGCTCCGGGGGTGGGGAGGTTTGTTTGCCATGGGGGAGGAGTAGTCGTGTTGAGGAGGTGGTGAGCAGAGGCGGGTAAATGATGCAGGTGTTGGGGAAGGAGATGGGGACTGAACTCGTGAGCTGGGCTCAGATGCAGAAAAAGGCCGAGCTACACGATTGTGTGACCCCAACCAGAGAGGATCATGGGATTGTAGCATCACTGTGGCTTTACTGCTACCGTTAGCCAGGGGCACCTTCTGCTGACTCACTGACCAACCCCCATTACTGACGGAACACACACTTCGAATCGCAGTGTTTAAACCAGCGACACTGACATTGTTATTGTTGTTGTTTGTATTCTGTGATGAGTCGTTTTTGGTGTGAAGGAAGGAAGGCCGAGGGGAAGGAGGCTGATGATGGCCTGGACTCATGGACGGGAAGGGAGAGTACTGGGAGAGAGAGAGTGGAGGCGACTGCATGGAAGATAGAGAAGGGCAGGAGGACGGCGGACACCTTGGATGTTGATACCCCTCTTTGGTGCATCCCAGCTGGGCATATCCAGGCATGTTGGATCCAGGCTGAGTGGAAGGAGGTTTAGGTGAAGGGGAGTTATGTCGGAGATGAGAGGAGGGGCTTTGGTTGCTTTGGTTGTCCTTTCTTGCCATACTTTGGCTTATAGACTGGCTAATACAGGAAGCAGCCAAGGATCTGGTAAAAGCAGAGGTAGAGGCAACTGGGGAGGAGCATGGAGGGGAGCGGAGGGTAGGAGAGAGAGGACCTGCTCTTCTACTTGAAGATCTCCCAGAAGAAGAGGAAGAGGGAGTGAAAGCAGAGGAGGGTGTTGGAGAGGGGGTGGGTGGAGCATGCATGGAGGAACCTCTACCAGAAGAGGGAGCAGGAGAGAAACAGGGAAGATCCCCAGAGACAATGCTCACAGAGATTTCTTCAGCAGATGCAAGGGTGGGAGAAGATGCTGGAACAGTCCTGGATGGTGAGGAGTGCGAGGATGCTTGGACATTAAAAGAGGAAGGTGGAGCTCTGACGGGGGAGGAGGAGTGATGTCTGAGGCTCGGCCTGAAGGCCGAGGGGGATGTTTCTGCTTCCTGACCAAGGGAAGTCACAGCTTGGTGAGGTCTCTCCACCAGGCTGGATGGATGGATCACGCTGGGGGATTGTGGGTCCTGCTGGTCTGATTCTCTGAAAGTGACAGAAAAAAAGAGCAGGATTTTTGGAAAAGATTATTAGGACAGTATTTATTTTTTTGCTGTTAGTGTCTGAGGGAAATGTTTGTTTCCTCTTTGGGAGAGTGTGAACAGTTTAAACACTGATTAGACTGACATAAACTTTAGATAAAGAGTGTTTTACTTCAACTGACGGAACTTCTAACTAACTACTGCATCTGTATCCAAAGAAGCTGGTGTATTTCACATGTCAGGCTTGAAAGACATTTTTTTGGTTGTTGTTGATTTTTTGCATCAGCCATGATCGACTACTACTTCAAAAGTACAAAGGTACACTGCAACAGTCATGGCATCGACAGCTAATTTCAAGAAAACACCAAACAGGTGTGTTGAAACATGTTGAGATGGTTAAAAGTTTGATTTTCATCGGAGGGGGTCTTTAAAGTTTCAACCCTTGTCTAGATCTCTGTGGATGATTAAGAAATAAACTCAACTGTTTCCAGTAAATCTACTAGGTTTGGTATTTAGTCCCAGCACCAGCGTTATTTGCCAGCAGTTGGAGTAAAAAAAGAAATTTAATCATTTCCTAAGATGGAGAAAAGCTGATGGTTCTCTAAGAACCAAAGGGTTTGGTTGCCATCTGTGTTTAACTGGTAAATAAAAAAAATAAAAATCTCAGCTTTTATGTTGCTGTTTCCTGCCTGCTATTGTTCTTATTTTAAGCACACACATTGAAATCTTGAAAAGTAGCCCAACACAACACTCAACCAGTAATGTGGCTGTTGGTAAGTTTCCTACCAAAACAAGCCAAGGTGACGTCCCATTCAGCGCTAATTACCCCATAAACAGGATGAAGAGCTCAGTCCTAACAGCCCTCAGGCTTACACTGTTAAAAACACATGACCTGGCTTGACTTTGTGGTTCTTTTCATCATTAAACCCAAGAATCCCAGCCTGACTACACGGTCGTGGGTTTTGGTATTTAAAACTTTGCATTATCAAAAGAAAAACAAACATACGAAAAAGGGACAGAATGATGTGAAATGCATTAAAATGGTTCTTAAAGTGTTACCATGTTATTGGCTTAAACTGAAAAACATGTCTGGACTGGAGTTCACTTTCAGGACAGAGTTGGGTTTTAGGGTCAGTATTGAGGATCAGGTTCATTTAGCTTGAACACAGTCTGAAAATTGCAGTTCTGATTGTTGAGCATCTACTTTCCGTCACCTGACAGAAAAACCCATGAAGAGGCTTCTGCGGACGGCACTAATTAACAAACTGATGCTTTTTCAAACATGTCTTGTTGTGACCTGCAGCAGACGTACCTGTGTCCGTATGGTGAGGCGTTATAAACACTCCTTGTGTTAGACAGAGCCTGTCTGCCCATCGTGGTGGGTAACAGGTCTGGCGGCCGCTGGCTGGTGAATGTTGGTAAAAAGTCATCTGACTGCACCAGTGGAGGGCGCTGTGGAGTTAAACCTGCCTCTGCGTTCTGGGCAGATGACGACGATGCTCCACGTCTTCCTGCTCTGTGATCCTCTGGGGTTTCTGTGTGACTAGAAATCTGCGAGGGGTCAAAGGTCATGTGCACAGGCTGACCCACAGGTGGACCAACCGGATCTCCTGAGGACCTGTGATGGGCTGACTCTTGTGTAAAGGTCACTGATGAACCTTGAACAGTCATCCGGGTTTGTGACGAGGAGTCATTCACATCATTCTTCGTCTCATTTAATACGATCTGCACACTTAGAGGCTCATCTTTCTTCGGCCCCTCAGAGGCTCTGGGGGTGGTGGCGCCTCCCTCCACCGGGTGAGGTGTTCCTCCATCAGTCTGCTCTCCAGCCAGTCCTGCATGAGACATTTCAGCTCTTTTGTACTCTGCTGAAGACTTGCTCTGTGTGGATGCTGCCATCATCGGCTGCTCTCCTGGCGATGCCCGTCCATCCGTGAGTCCCGTGCACACGACGTATGCAGACCCTGCATGAGAGCTCTGCACATCTCTGGTGAAAGTATCTTTGTTGTCATTACATCTTGTGAAAATTTTATGTTCTGGTGCATATTTCTCTTGTGCAGCTTGTGTATCCTTATATTTGTCCAGTTCATCTCTGTCTTTTGATATTTGCCACTGTGGTATCCTTTGAGCAGAGGGGTTTTGCTCAGAGTCCAGTCTGTATCTGAGTGAAGATACAAAGGTTCATTAGAAGAAGGGTCAAAGTGCATTTTTAATCTTATGGTTTATTTGCATATGTGCAAAATATACAGTTGCGAACAGATATGGAAGGGTCATGGTCCCCTTACAACCCACTTTACTTGGCATATTTTATGACTTTGTCCATAATTTGCAAGCCTTTTCTATTCATTCTTTGACTCTGAAGCTCATTTAGCTGTTTAGTCAATTACAACCTATTTCTGTTCATATTAGCCACTCACCTTTCTTTTTTCTCTGTCTCCTCTCTTGACATCAGGCCATGCTTACTGAGGCTCTGATCTTCTGGTTGTTCTCTGAGGTGATGCCTGGCTGCTGCAGGACCCAAGGATGCGTCGGTACATCCAGAGCTGAAGCTGTTAACCTTGTCCTGACTCCATGAATGATCTCTTGGTGGAGCAGGTGTGGTGACAGTCTGAGAGTCGTCATCTGATCTACAGCCCACACTGGAGTCTCTTTCTTTGGTCAAGGCAGAGATGAAGTCCCTGGGCCTGGAGAGGGTGAATCCATTTGTCTGGTGATGACAAGCCGAGGTCAGCTGCTCTCTGACAAACACATGTCCAAACAGCTGAGGTTCACCAGGGGGCGCCACTTTGTCCTGCAAATCTAGAGAACAAGAAAGAATAACAGAATACCTCAGTAATGGATTATAATGGACCAAAAAAAATAAGTTGATAGCTTTTTGGCAGCCTGGTTCTGGGAATAGCTGTGTTGGCGCGTCAGACATGCAGAGTGAAATCATCTTGTGGTCCAGACTAATGAACCAACACGAAACTCATTAATCATTGCAAATGTTTTAAAGAGGTCAACCTACCACCAGTCAGGATCTCTTCTCTCGCTATCATCCTCTCCTCATGGATCGTTTGGTCCTCCTGGCTCATAGTTTGGGACTGATACTGGCTCTTGGTCTTGGTCTGGTTCTGGATTTGGATCTGTGAGTGCTGTCTGGTTTGTGTTACGGTTTGACTGTGAACTTTGGCCTCTGTGTGACTGTGGGTTCCGTATTTGGTCTCTTTGTCGTTCACTCGTGTCTGCTGCCGAAACTCAGTCGTGGTCTGGATCTGACTCTGAATCTGAACCTGTGTCTTGGGTTTGCTTTGCGTCTTGTTGAGTTGAGCTGAGTTCGCAGATGGTCTATCTGAGCCCCAGGATGGGTTCCGTACAGTTCCAGCCCGTTTCTGATGCAGTGGGACCTTCATGGTGCTGGCTTTTGCACTGTACATCTGGGCTAGTGTTTGAACCTTGCTCAGAATTCGCTCTGAGTTTTCCATCAGCATGGGATCTGCTACAGGACTGACCTCGAACAGCCCGATACCAGCTACGTCTGATCCCATGCCCTCAAACAAGGCCCGATTCGCAGTGACAACTCTAGAGTGATAGGACCATCGACCGACTTTTATCTGGCTGGGAAAACCCTCAAGACTCCTGTTGGTCTTAGCCAGGTCTCTGTGTTTGGTTCTAGTCCAAGAGGACTGAGTTTTGGTCTCAGTTTTTTGACACCGTTCTGTAGATGGCACTGGATCTCTGAAGGGTTCTTCGTGGCTCCCACTGGGTTCTGCTGGCCCTGCTTGGTCAGGTTCACGTCCATTGGTAACAGCTTGGTTTTCAGCACAGGGTTTGGCTGTGTCATTTCTGCACTTGTGTTCTTTGGTAATAGACGGTTTCTCTCCTTGCAGTGATTTCTCAGCTTCCTGTCCAGCAGCAACAGCACTCGTCTTCCCATCCTGCTTTTCCTCCAGTCTTTCCTGTGTTGCATCTCTGCAGACGTCTCCGTTGTTGCCCTGGATGTCAGTTTCTTTTCCAACAGGCCTGTTTGAGTTGGACTGCTGATTCACACCCTCTTGGTTTAGGGTCCCCATGTCCTGTGCCACAGTAGAGGCTGGTGACTTAACTGGCCCGTCTGCATGAAAATCCAGGGAGGTGACTGGCTGAATGGCTTGTTCATTGTTCTCTGCATCTGTTGGGAGTGAAGAAGAGGAAGAAATGGGACCAGCGGAGGAATGAGAGTCTCCATCAGTCTCTCTGTCGATTACTTCCGTCGTTTCGTTCTTGGATTGTGAGCTTTCTGTCCCGCCCTGATGTCCACTCACATCAAAGCGTGATACTGACAGCTTCACCAAGCCAGACGGGATTTGAGAGAAACTGTTCCTTCTTCTCGATGCCGCTCCTTCTCCCTGTTCTTCTTCCTCTTCTTCCTCTTCTTCTTCTGCTGCTGCCGCCTCATAATAACTTCTGATCTTTTCGATGATCTTCTTGTCACGTTTGGTGAGATGTGAGCCTCTGGTGGGGGGCTGACGTCTCTGGATGTGGTGAAGGAGATCTGGATTCTGGGAGGAAGTGGTGGCCTCGACGCTCACCTCCTCTCGTGGCGATTGACAACCGCTTCTGATCTCACTTTCTGCCTCTGCTGAGATGGAGGGTTGAGGACTTGATGTTGGGGCAGGGCTTGTGTTTTCTTCCTCTCCTTCATCCCTTGTTTTCTTTGGTTTCTCTTTTTCTGCATCTTCTGCTCGTGCCTCTCCTTCTGCCTCCTCTTCCATCTCCACTTGACATGAAGCATCTGGATTCTCTTTGGCATCATTTGCTGTGGTCTCGTGTTCCAGTGCGTTTTCCTCTCCAGAGCCACCGGTCTGAGTTTGGAGGCTGCCATCGTTCTCCACTTCTGCTCTTTCCTGCTCCTGTTGCATTGTGGGTGTTTGCTCCGGACTGAAGGAGCAGGTGACTGGTGGCAGCGGGCAGGTGAAGTTGGTCTGGTTGGATGGAAGTGGACTCTCTTTGGACTGATCCAAGACCTGCTCCTGAGAGAAAAATGAGAAGAAAGATCAGCCCATGATTACAACCATCACGTATACAAATATGAAAAAAGTTAGTAGCATTAAGTTCCATTATTTCAGTCAATAAAAGTGTAGCACAGCTTAAACAAGGCTTGAGAACAAAGAAAACAGGAGCACAATTAATCTGTTGTTTGTTGGTGTTCTTGCCACTTTGGATTAGAAAAGATACACTGGAAATTATTGGCCTGTTCATGATCCCAAGAGGATTAAACCTAATGATAGTGACTCTCCTTTAAGCGCCTCCACCAGGCATCTACACACAGAAACATCCACACATTTTTTTGTAAAATTTGCTGAACTGATTCACGTTTTCCAGACAGTGAAAAAAAAACTGGTGTCCTTTCAGGATGAATGATACATTTTTAATGAAACTACTGACGGGACTCGGAGAATAACGTAATGACATAAAGTGGAGCGTAAACACAGGCGGATGAGTGTGTCTGACCGTCGTGTCGCTGTGGATGGCGGCCAGTCCTTCTCTGGCTCTGCTCTGGTTGATGAACTCCAGTATCTCCTCTGTGATGGAGAGGGTTGGAGGAGGGCTGAGGGGAATCAGCTCCTCCTCTTCTTCCTCCTCAGAGTGGAAAAAAACACATTTGAACACAAAGAGATGCTTTTAGTATCAAACAAGTCTTTTTCTTTTAAACAAGTCCACGATTAAGTCAATTAAGTTCAAGTTTACTAATTTTCTAAAGTCTCACGTTCTTTAAACATCTTTTATCTCATTTAAATCTACTCTAATGTCATGTCACAAGTCATCCCTTTCAAAATAAAATACCTCTCCCTCCTGGTTGGTTCTCAGCTGCTGCGTCAGCTCCGGTTCGGGCCTCTCAGCCTCCACCTCGATGACGGACGATGCCAGCGTGCTGCTGCTTCCTGCTGAGCACAGGCCGTCCGCCTGGCACAGCTCGCCCTCGCTGCCCGCCTGCTGCAAAAACAGCATCAAACCACACAGTCAGACGGACGGACGCCCACTTCTTCTCCTCCTGTCAGACCTTTACATCATGTCTGTCTTTATCTGACATTACACTGGCTCTCAGCCCAGCTTCTTCCTCAGTCCGATCCTTTTTCATGACTTCACGGTGCATCAAACCTCTGCACGTGAGAACCTTCATAGTTTTCTGTTTTAACAGTCTCAACTCAGTGAAGCTGTGGGTCCATCTGTGAATGATGTCCTGCAGATTCTCTTTTATATATCAACTGTTCCTCAAAAAGATTATCAAGTGAATACAGTCAGTTTTTCATGTTGTGACCTGTAAGCAAACACCAGGCTCACACACACATCATAGATCTTTTATTGTATTGAACTGATCAGAATGTGATGGATCATTGATTGAAGGACAGTTTTAAATCAGAATAACACAGAACTTTATCTTTATTTCTGATAAAGAACTCAATCAGCTCTTCAAATGGGTAAAGGCTTAAATATTAAATCTGAAATTTAATCTGATCTTCACATTAGTCACAAAATGTGCAAGTTCTGACTGGACAGCTGTGTAAAAAACACACATGTGTGTGATTGACAGCTGTGTAAACATTGTGAACATGACGCTTTCACAGTCAGATGAGCGTGAAAGTGGTGAAAGCTTTTCTTACCTTCAAAGCTGCAGGATTCGCCCGGTTGTGGGAAAAAGCCGTCAAAGGCGGGAGGGATGAATCGATGCATGGGAGCAGAGAGACATTATCAAGATTTAACCGTTGTTAGAAAGGCATTTACAACTTGGCATCAAAATAAAGCCTGATTTACGATCAACAAATGTCTCTTAATTGCAAAAAATTTGCTGCAGGCAAAGTTGAACTGAGTCGAGCCAAAAGCAGCCGTGCATCACTCTGACAGAAACACGGCTAACAAACCGTGAAGTCCGGACTCCACGGAGCTGACAGGCTGCGACTTTCAAACTGAAGTCAGGTGTTCACATCAAAAAAACTTCATCAACAAGGCAGCAATTACCTTTTAATGATAACATGTTATTACTGCTCACAACACGTGAGATCACTTTTTTTCATCAGGTTTAGAGTTTGTTTTCCTGCAGTAAAAGAGGAAATGTGTAAACTCCACCTGACGAAAACACACCCGAACTGCAGGTTTTGTTTTATTTGAAAGACTTGAAACAGTTTCTTTTTCTTATGTAAGCTTAAAAATGACTCAAACTTTCTCCTCACCGTTGGGATGAAACGCCGCCTCGATGTCTTTGGCCGGAGCTGCAACAGAAACATAAATCGTAATCTGGTCTGCTGCCTCTGGATTACAGCTGTGTAAAGTTTTGGATTTTTTATATCAGTATTCTTTTTATTACAAAGTTTTCCTTATAAAGACAAGAAAGTTTGGTGTTGGGAGTTTTTGGAAAGAAAATTTTCCATGTTCTCATAAACTTTGTGTCACATGTGACTCAGCCGAATATCTGGATGTGTAAGAAGAATAAAAATGTGGGTTTTGTGGACCCTGTGCAGGTGACTGAAGGCTTGTCCCATCCTGATGGAGGACACTTGCTTCTGTCCATCTCATCTCTGTGCCTGTGTTATAAAGGAGTCTGTCTACCTGACTGCCTCCTGGTGCGTCGGTACGGCAGGTTTCCCTCCAGCAGCAGCGGCAAACTCTTCCTGGACTTCTCAGGTGTGTACATGAGCAGCTCCGGAGGCTCTGAAGGCACAAACACTCGTTTTAAAAGACCTGCTGAGAAGCTGAAACGAGGCGAGTTTCTCATGTTCATCTGAGCGAATAAACAAAAAAAGCATCGTTTAAACATTACGTGCCATTTTGTTCTTTATTTCCCATTTTTCCGTTTAAAACTCTCTGCTTCTGTTTTTCTCTGTTTAATTAAAACTCCCTCCTTTGCCCAAATCACGACTCTGCCTCCCACCTGACTGACGTCTGCCTCTGTGGTGGCCGTGGATGTCCTCCAGTCGAGATGATGTGGAGGATCTCTTCAGGTTCTCCTGGTCGAACTGAGGAGCTGCAACACAGGAAGTGATGTCAGCAAACCCGCAGTTTATGCAGAAACGGTGAAAATGAAAAAGAACCTGCTACAACGTGTGGTGTGTATTTGTGTGTGT
>JAPZDY010000024.1:25276563-25289876 GCA_029783645.1 Ctenochaetus hawaiiensis
TATTTTTTATGGGTACCCGGTACCCGCCGTTTTTGATTCGGTTCCTACTTGGAACCAAATTTCGGTACCCAACCCTAGCTTCGTCCCACGCTGGCCCTCACCTTGGAGCTGCTCTGACATGTTCGTGTTGTTGACGGTGGAGTTTGGACGAAGTTCAGAGTTGAGTTTGTGATGTTGTTCCACATCTGTTCCACGGTTCTTCACGGTTCTGCCGGGTTTGTTTGTGAATATTTGTCTCCTGTTTGTTTTAATAAACTGATGATGATCTGTTTCAGGATGTTTTGCGAGCTTGTCCAGTGTCAAGTTTCTCCAGTTTTTCACGTTTTTTCTGTGTTTTGTGTATTCTTTTGTGGTTTGAGGATTTTTTCGACATTAGTTAACAAACCAGCTCTAAAAAACATAATCTGATGAGTTAATTCAGACACTTTTTCTGCGTCTCAGACCAAAAATGCAGAGCAGATTTTCACAGATAAAAGCTGAGTTTGTTTTCTTACAGGCTGTAATTTGTATTTGACCACAATGAGACCGTAATTATCCATTATTATGAGCTGCTGTGGGTAATTTCAGATGTGTAATCTCACAATCAGCTGAACTGCTGCTCAGATCATGAATCAGTGTCCGTTAAAACATCTGGTTAAACTGTTAATTGTTGGGTTTTTTTGGCTGAAAGAAGGTTGTAAAATGAAACTCTGGTATGAATGAATACCAATAACCCTCCACATGTGCACAAAGGCCAGAACAAAGAACCAAAACTCCGATTCCAGAGTGAAACACTTGTAGGAATCATTACTGCTGTGAAGCTGAAGACACAAAAACCTTCAGATGATTAAATGATATTGATCTTTAAGATGATAAATGAACTTTCTCCTTCAACCAAACGAGTGTACGAAAATATGGAAGTCCGAATTTAATCAACTTTGTCCAACATTGTTATATTTTAGCTGACTGTATCACCACAGTTGAGTTTTACTTAAAGAGTTTTGTTTATTTGAAACTTACCCATCAGTGTCCTCAGTTATTTAACTTACATTCATTATTTTATTATAATATAATTTTAAAAAATGAAGAGTTAAAGCTTTTTGTTTGTTTTGTTGTTTGTTCTTTTCTCTGGTTGTGTTCTCATAAAATAAATAAAGTGATATTAATAGTTTGCAGTTAAAAAACAAACACAGTGAGTCTGTCATCTGATCACTGCTGCCACCTGCTGGCCAAGACACACAACTACACACTAAATCTCTTTTTATATTCACTCTCTTTTTCTGTATTTTTCATTGTTGTTTTGTTGTTTGATTTGTTACATTAAACTTAATTAAGATAATAATTAAGATCATCAATGTTTCTGAAAATACACAGTGAGTCTGTTTTATTCCAGATGTGCAAACATTTCTGATGTGAAGAGCCTTTAACATCTCGTGTTGAAACAAACCTGTCAGTCGGTGTTAAAGCCTCTGAAACTAAAATCAGACTTGACGTTAAATAATTTACAAACTGTTTTTTTTTAAATCAAGTTTATTTCAGGTTTGTTCTCAGAAATCACCACTTTGATTTTGCTCATGAAAGAACATTTTACTTCTCAGTTCAGCCATCAGTTTTAGTTGTCAGTTCACACCTGGAACTGTTGATGTATTTTATGCTAACAGTTTCTATATGTTTCCAGTCTTTATGCTAAGCTAGGTCACATGTAGCATCTGGATGGTGTTCCTTCAGGTTCTTCAGTCTGTTCTTGACTTCCTGCTGGACAAACATCATGCCTGTGTTCATCCTCGTCCTCCTGCGGTACAGATGTTGCAGGTTCCATGTTTTCCTCTGCTTTGTTCACCATCAGGGTTCTGCTGCAGGGGAACATGTTGCTGATGGTCTGTCTGAAAGGTGAGCACAGGTAGAAGAAGAGCAGCGGGTCGAAGCACAGGTGCAGCGCGCTCAGCAGCAGCGTCGACTCCTTCCCCAGAAACAGCTGCCTCGTGGTCCTGCAGTCTGTGATCACTTTGGTCTGGGTCAACGTGTACGGCGTCCGGACCACATGGTACGGCACGAAGCTGAGTATGAAGGCCAACGCCAAGGCCGACACGGTCGCTGCCGCCCGCCGGTTGGTCGCCCACAGTTTGGAGTCACTGCAGCTTCTCAGGAGACGTTTGAGAGCCAAACCGCTGGAGAGCAGAACGGTGAAGGAGGCGTTCAGGAACAAAAATGTGGCGAGGAAGACGGTGAGGGCGTGCCAGTGGAGGCCCAGGTCCGTCTTCAGGGACGAACATTTGAGGTAACGCTGCTCCTGCAGGGACGTTGGAGATGTGACAGATGTTTTACTATGAACAGCAGGTCAGTCAGAAGCAGTCAGAGATACAGACGGACATGTTCACACCTGAAACCTGCAGCACTTCAGCAGCCTGCAGACCTGATCAGACCGGACTTGGACTGAACCTGTCCTCTCACCGTCCTGGGTCTCAGGTACCAGGAAGGTGATAAAGCAGCAGCTGCAGCAGCTTTGGGTCGCTTACCTTCACTTCCTGTGTGGGCAGCGCCATGTTGGGCACCATGATGAGCAGCAGCAGCAACCAGACCACCAGCGACAGCAGCAGGGCGAAGCCGACCTCCTGCAGCCGCAGAGAGCGCTGAGTGCGACAGTCCTGCAGGACGAAACACACCGACACCGTCAACACACAGTGTGCTCACACAGACTCACACACCTGCTGAGAAGATGTTTGTTATGAAGCTCAGAAATGTCTGAAACGTTTTCATGCTGGATGGAGAAGATGAAGCAGCTGAGACAGAAAGTCTGAGGTGATAAATTTGCAGAAATGAAACTTTGATTGTCTTTGTGTCTGAAAACAGTTTGACACGACTGTCAGTCAGAAGGTTCACATCCGTCAGACAGGAAACTGATGCAGTTTGTTCAAAAACAGTTCACTCTTTGGTTTGATGTTGAAGTTAGAGGTGAACTGCCTGAAGATGAACAGCAGGTGGAGCTGAAACTCCAGTCAGTGTCATCAAACGATGGCAGAAGAAGAGGACAGCGGTGAGATTTAAAGATATAACGTTTCTGTCGGTTTCCTGTCTGAATCACACACACACACACACACACTGAGTCAGTGAGGGTTTCACCTGGACGACAGGTGTCACTCAGACATCGGACCTTCATCACCTGCGTCTGTGATGAAGAGGAGCAGCCGTACCTGCAGGTAGCGGTCTGTGATGATGAAGGCGAGGAAGGCGATGGAGGCGTAGAGGCTGATGTAGACGGTGACGCCGCTGGCCTGGCAGTGGAACACCATGAGGCTCCACGGCGCCACCCCCAGGTCCTTCAGGATCTTAAAGGGCAGCGCGAGCAGCAGCAGGAGGTCGGCCAGCAGCAGGTTGACCAGGTAGACCACGGCGCTCTGCTGCTGCTACACGAGCAACACACACACACACACACACGTTTCAGGTGATTTTTACACAATAAAACATGATTCAAACAGTTCACATGATCTCAGTTTATCCAAAAACTTTTATTTTAATCCCTAAAATCAATAAGATCTTCTCTTCAAACTCACCTGATTTCATTTCAGAATCTCACTTCATGTTTTCATCTGAACTCTGAAGATCGTTTCAGATTTTTAGATTTAAATTCTTCCACCTTGAATCTCGTCTCACCTGAGACTCACCTGACGTCACTTCCTCTCAAATCATTTCACAGTTTTTTTTATCTCATCTGAGCTTCTGTCATCTCGTCTTGTTTCAGCTCATTTTGTTCCGTTTCACCTCAAATCATCATCATTTTATTCGGTTACACCAGAAAACTTCGCCTTCATTCTTATAAACTGACGTCATTTTACTTCATCTGACGTTCTGTGTCATTTCACATCGTCACCCTCCGCCTCTCTGTTTTTACCCATCATCCACCTCTCCGGCGGCGGCTCGTACCTTGGCTCTGGGGCTGCGGATGAAGACCCACGCGGACAGCAGGTTTCCAGGCAGACCGATGATGAAGATGAGGATGTAGAGGATGGTGAAAGGTCCCATCTGGTCGTTGACGATGCATTTGTTCCCCTCCTCCGCTCCTCCGGCGGCAGCAGCGGCGGCGGCGGTGGCGGTGAAGTTGGAAGAAGGAAGCATCATCTTCAGTTCTCACCTGCAGCTGAAAAACAGGGAAGTCAAAGCTTCTGTGGATTCATGTCAGAAGCAGCAGAGAAGCTTCAGCTGGAGACGGAGGAGAAGCTGCAGCCTGGTGTTCGTGCTTGCTGAGCGTCGGAGGAAGTGTGAGTCTGCAGCTCCTGTGGTTGTGGTTTGGTTGCTGATGACCTGATTGGAAACAGGAAGAGCAGAGGCGTGAAACCCACTTTTAAGAAAGAGCCTGAAAACCTTCTTCTCTAATTTAGCCTCTGAATCGGAGCCACTGATGTTCTGCCAGAGTTAAAACACCGCCGATCGTTTCACCTGGTGATGTCACTCAAGTCTGTGAGCCAATCAGGATTTTACAACAATCCATCAAAGCAGAGCTGCAGAGATCAATGATCTCTGGAGCTTCAAGACATGATATCGAGCAAAAAAAGATGAGAGATTTGAATCTGAAACATTTATATTAAACATCAAGAAATATTTGAGAAAAAAAGACAAAATAAAACGACCAGATTCACAACTTTCACATCGTTCCACCTGTGAAGCGGCTGGATTCGGAAAAACAAAACCTTCTAAACTGTTTTAGATCTTTTAAATAAAAGTTCAGAAAACATCTGTGACAGCTGGCTGATGCTTTGCTTCAATGCAGCCAGAAAACCACACCGACTCACTGCCACGCAAACATGCAGCGAACACACACACACACATGCACACACACACACACACACACACACACACACACACACACACACACACACACACACACACACACACACACACACACACAGCACCTCTCTGCAGCAGGAAGTCATATTTCAGGAAACTTTCACTCATGTCACCTCGCTGCTGTTCAACACGAACGTGAAACGTGTTTCTGCAGACGGTTTAAAGGACAACAACACGTCGGTGAAACATCACGAGTGTGTGAGTACTCTCAGTAACATGTGGTTAAAGTAATCAGAGTAAAAGTGCTGCTTGCAGTGAAACGTCCCTTGATTCTTTTCTCCACCGATCCATCGATTGTTTGACAGAAAAAGTCCAAAGTTTTCCATAAAAGTCGCTGTAGATGAACACACTGATGTTGTGGACCTGCAGACCTGCAGACCTTCAGACCTTCAGACCTTCAGGCAGAGATGATGTTCCCACCTGACTTTGTTCTGATGAAGATGTAGATTTTTGTCTTTTATTCAACAAACACATGAAACTTTTTCATCACTGAAATTTCTCTTTTTTTGTCTTTCATGTTTAATTCTCTGGTCACGTGACCATCTCAAGGCTTTGGTGCCACCATCTTTGTTGAGTGGTCAGTCGTTTTAACCTGTCATCCCTGCTCACCTAGCATTAGCATTAGCATTAGCATTGGCATCAGCTGCTCTGTCTCCTGCGGAGCTGCTGATCTGACTCACTGAAACAGTCTGAAGTGTCTGAGTTTAAGATGATAATTCTTCACTGAACATGCAGAGAAGAAGTGAGATGTTGGACTGAAGGTCTGATGACTCATTCACTCACTCACTCGCTCACTCACTCACAGCAACATGAAACACAATCGACTGAAAGTGACGTTCGTGTCTGAACCCTCGTAAATGTCGTTGCGCTTCCTGTTTCTGTGTTGTTGATAAATTTAGTTCATAAAATCTGTTTCTGTCAGGAAGAAACAGAAATCATGTGAGACGGAAAAAGACCGTACTGCCTGTGTGAACTGACCAATCAGGAGCTCCGCTGTCACTCTGTAGTTTGAATTATTTGAAAAAATTTGAATTAAGACAAAAAAAATTAGCTCATTTTTTGAATTAAGACAAAAAAAATTAGCTCATTTTTTTTCTTTCACACTATTATTTAATTTCGATGAATGTAACCTTTAAAATGAGAGAAAAACCTCATTTTTTCTTGTTTTTGTCACAAACTGACGTTTTTCGTGGTATTTTAACTTTGACCTGAACAACCTCAGACTCTCCTCTGTGAGGAAACATCTCACCATCAGAGTGTAAAAACTCAGGAACCATGACTGACTCTCACCTGCTGTGACGGCTTACATCGTCCCCTCACAGGTCCTCAGGCCACGCGTTGGGTCCCGATGGTCGCCGGGTTCTCGAGTCCTCGAGGTGCATTTGAGATGATGTGACTGAGGGCTGCAGACACATGGAAGGTGTTTTCCTGTCTGCACGCAGCACGCTGCTGCCGTCACTCTGACCACAGACCCCGCCCCCTGCAGCGCACACACACACACACACACACACAGCTGCTTTCCAGCAATTCAGTGATAAAGAAAGTTGGTTTCAGAATGATTAAAAGTCGTTAGTTTGACATTAAAGGACAGAAATGAGACGTCTGCTGAAAAGAACCTGTGACTCATCGAACATGAAGATCGTCATCACACACTGACAGCAGACGTACGTGTGTGTGTGTGTGTGTGTGTGTGTGTGTGTGTGTGAGGAAGTCAGCTTGTGATGGCGATAACAGCAGCTGTCAGGTTCGAGTTTCAAACATAAATAAAAACAGCAGAAGTTGAAATCAGACCGACACACACTCGGGTCATTGAACCTGTGTGTGTGTGTGACGGCAGAGATCCTGATCTTCCTCCACCTGAGTTCCTGTCATCTGGTCAAAGAGCATCTGAAACCTCCTCCTCCTCCCACACCTTCGCATCACCTGGGGTTTTTGTCCGACTCTTTCTGTTGCTTTCTGAAACTGCTGATGTGACTTTTGTCGCCCACGTTTCGCTGTGAACAGTCGGCCGTGTGGACGTTTGTGTCTTCTCTCTTTTTTAACACTCCGGTCTGGAACTTCTCATGGTGCTTCATGTTCTCTGTGTCCATCATCACCTTCATGTTCTCCGTGTCCATCAACACCTTCATGTTCTCTGTGTCCATCAACACCTTCATGTTCTCCGTGTCCATCAACACCTGGTTCAGAACCTCTGAGCTGCTGCTCAAACCAAACGTCCGGGATTTTCTGCCGGTAGCCAATCAGGTTTAACTGCGATGACATCTTCTGAATAAACAGCCTGACAAACAGCCAGATAAACAGCCTGACAAACAGCCTGACATGCAGGTTTCAAATAAGAAACTGTTGAATTAAACACAAAAATCCAAAACATGACAAGATGAATAAAGAGAAAGAAGATTCAGTCTCCTGCCACCTGCTGGACAGAAACATTTTTTCTCTGAAGATTTTTGATATTTGTTACAAAAATGTAATAAAATGTAAATCAAGACGAAGATGATAAAGTTCAAGAAACTGTCTTTGAAGTTGTAGCAGGTGACATCAGGTCTGATCTTCACGTCTCTAAAGCTGCATTTTTTTATCTACAAGAACTGAACCACTGAGTTTCCTCTGAAACAGGTTCTGCCTTTGACTTTTCAGGAGGAGACACTTGGACCTTCTTCTTCTACTGAAACAGAGTGTCGAACCCGAAGTGTTGTAACATAAACTTGTGCATGTAAAGAGCAAAGAGCCTGTGATGTTATCTACCAGAGCGTCACTGCAGCTCCTCCACATTAAGACAAAACCACATCCTGCAGATTCTCACACGAATAATTGAATCATCTTTTTAATGGTCACAAGTCAAACACATAAATAACAGTCAGCTGATGTTTTTTCGCAGCGTTAATCTGCTGCCATTTTAAAGATCTGCATCCAAATCTGAAAAACAAAAAACCAGAACAGCTGAGGACAGAAAGTGAAGTCTGACACTTCGATTTCTTTAAACGTTCAGTAACTCAAACAAAACCTCCTGCTGTCACAAGGGGTCGCCAAAGTTCAAAAAACCATCTGGTGTCTGGACCTCATACAGATGCTAAAGAGCATCACTGATCTGTCTGAGAATCCTGACATCTGCTGCTAAAACGGCGCCTCCTGTTGGCGGATCTGTTGTTTCCAGCAGATTTCAGTGTGTTCACGTTTGCAGAAGTCATGTGATTGATGTCTTTAACGGTACAAGTGAGTTAGCTTGAAGCTAGCTTTATATAACAGCCATCTGCTTTGAGGTCAAGCTGACTGACGCCTTCCTGTTGACCCTGACGGCGCTCATCCGCCCGTCGCTGCCCCGCCCCTCCGTGTTTTCGCCGTGCGTTGGGACCTGCGTGGTGCCGAACGCCCGCCTCAGGCTCAGCTGGGCCCGGAAAGCCTTGCAAAACAGGAAATAGATGAGCGGGTCCAGACAGACGTTGAGGACCGACAAAACGATGGCGAACTCCTTCAGGTAGAAGAAGGTCTGGCCCCATGAACAGCGCCTCCCCAGGAAGACTTGGGGAAGACGGACAAGGTGGTAAGGAACAAAGCAGACCCAGAAGACGATGACCAACACCATCATGTTCCTGCGGGACTTGGCGAGCTTCTTGTGGCCTAAGGATGACAGCTGCCTCTGCTGTGCCAGCTTCAGCCTGCGGGAGGTTCTGTAGTAGAAGAAGAACAGGAGGCTGAGGACGAGCAGGAAGATGGCGGCACAGACGGAGTGGACCACTCTGTAGAAAACTCTGAGCTGTTTGCTGAACAGGCTGTCACAGCTCAGTGTGGAGGACGCCGAGGGCGGAGCTTCCTGCATGGCGAGCGACAGGATGATGTAGGTGCACATCAGGGTCAGGAGGAAAACCCAGGTCACCATGGAGATGACGTGGGCAGCTCGCACCGTCTGCAGGATGTGAGTCCCCAAAGGATGGACGATCTTCAGGTACCTGGAGGGGAGAGAAGATGAATCATCAGCAACATCTGACAGGAACGTCGATCACAGACGGTTCTGCAACACAAACATCACGTCCCATGATTTTCATGATTTTAACGTCCGGAGCAAACAGTCTGACATCCTTTGTTTCTGCAGTTTACGTGCATCTTAACTGCTGTATCATTAAAGTTGGTTAAAGAAGTTTGCATCACTTCCTGCACGGCAGAGAGACGCTGCCATTGGCTGCAAGTTCTGACATATAAAAAAAACACAAACATGATTTAAACTGACGATGACAGAGAGGAAATCTGCTAGTTTTCTTGTTTTCATCCACCTGCTGACGTTCTGAGATCCAAACTCTGAACTTTTGTTCTTCACATGAAGTTTGTTTGATGTTTAAAAGCTCATGAGATTCTTCTGCTCAGCAACAGGAGACAAAAAAAGGACGTGAAAAAATATGTGTTTACATTTGTGTTGAATTTGTGTAGAGAAGTTCACCTTGAGGAGGAAGTGATGAGACCACAGCTCACAAACAGCTACACACTCATACATTAGACATGCGGACACACACACACTGATGGCTGCTCTGTAAGCAGAGGTTTCAAAATCAAAATAGCTTCCATGAACCAACGAGGACGTCAGAGAAGAAAAAGAAGGCTCCACATGTCAAAGACGGACATGTGAAGAAACATTGTTGTCAAGTTCTCCTGCCCCCTAGTGGCAAAATATCCAATAATGCACCTTAAAATGTATCAGTTTAATTTTTATAATTTATTTTCCGCCTCACTTCTTGTCACAAGCAAGAAATATTATAATTGATATTTGATTTGAATGTTTCTTTCCTGAATGTCTAAAAGTTCACAGACGAAGGAAATCATTTGAGGAAATGAAAATTCAGCAGAACGCAGACCAGCTATGGATTTTTACAAACAAATAACGACAAACATGCAGCTCAGATTTGTGCTTTTGTTTCACTGATGATCCTCTGAACTCCGGCTGAACTCAAACATTTCAGGGTTTAAACTCCACATCAGCTTTTTTCTCTGAGAAACTATCGACTGTTCAGTTGGAGCATCGACTCGGTGCTGTGACAAACCACATCTCTTCCTGTGTTACTGTCAGAACTGAACCGAGAGTCTGAGGGTTTCTGAGCTCGACTCTGTCATTAGCTCACAGTCTTATCTCTGATATCAGTGATTCGGCTTCCGGACAAACATCCCACATCTTTCCATGAACGAGACCCTGTAGACCTTCACTGCAGATGTGCAGATTTCACTGTTTCACTGTCTGAAATCTTAAATTCAGATTCTTTCAGAAATTTAAATGTGGAAAGAAAAATTCTTAAAGCAAAGTCCAGTTTACTCTGATGTGCAAACACATCGTGGAAAAGCAGCACTGAGCTGAAACATGATCGTACTTCCTGTTAAATGAAAACTGTGCAGCACAAATTCTCTGCAAGTCTGACCTCAATAAAACCCAGAGACCCATGTGACCACATTTAGGTTTCTTTGACATTAATGCAGAACTTTTTTTTTCTTTATCACTTTAACACCAAACACCCATGGACATCAGTCTTCTTTACTTTGAAGGTGATTTTTGTTTCTCTTTCATGAGAGGGGCATCAATCTGAAAACAGTTCGAGTCTTACAAAGAAAACAGCTCAGATTATTCTTCCCAGAAGCCTGAAGATGCGGCTTCATCTTCATGCTGTGAAGTCAGAGCAGGTGAACTCGATCTGAGCCAATGAGAAGCTGCTCTCCAGTCCTACCTGTTAGCTGCGATGTAACACATGAACAGGATGCTGGCGTACATGTTCAGGTAGAAGGCGGAGGCACCAAAGCTGCAGTAGGCGTGGTGGAAGGTGACGGAGCTGCTGCTGTAATGGATGATCCGGAGGGGCAGACAGAGGCTGATCAGGAAGTCAGCGGCCGCCAGGTTCCTCAGGTAGATGGTCACGCTGCTGGACGTCCGCAGCTGAGCTCGGCAGAAGTAAACCTTCAGGGTGAAGCCGTTAAGGATCAACCCCGCCTGCAGGAGAAACGAGGAGGTAGGAACTGGATTTACAGACAGTTTGGATCAACTCTTAAACCCTTTAAGAAACTTTCCAGACAAGCTTCAGTGTTTCTGCAGACAGAAAGAGAATCTGAGTATTTGAGACTCACCACAAACACCAAACTGTGGACGACTGCAAAGAAAACACGAGCCGAGGAGCCGACCTGACCGTAGTGAGTTGATTCGCTGCAGTTCACCTGGTTGGAGGCAGCCGATTGGTTAAAGGGCAGGGTCACCGCCAGTCCTCCAAGGTCACTCATGTTTCTGAGGAGCTGAAAAGGAAGTTAAAGATGTTCACAGCAGCAGCACAGAGTGCAAACACACACACACACATTTAACCAAGGTGAAGCTGAGTCAGCGTTCTGAGAAAAAACAACCAGCAGTCAGTAACGAAGACCACCACATCGTCAGTAAAGAACATGACAGTCAGAGTCCACGAAGCACCACGTTCACCAACGTTTCCAACTAAGTTCTGAAGATCTGAGGAGTCAAACAAAGTTCTTCTACTCAGATTTCTTTTATTTTCTATAAACTTTTATTTGTAAAAAAATTCAAATCATTTTTTCTCTTTTAGTCTCTAAACATCGATCAAATGGAAGTCGACAGAACGACAGAACGACTCTGGTGAAACTGTTTGCATCAGCCCAACAGTTTTTGCAGAACTACTTGAAGTATTAGCAGTAAAAGTACACAAATATTCTTAGTTACATGTAGTCTTAAACTAAATCCAAGAACCTGAAAATATATCAACACTTTGACTCATTGGGATTTGGAATGCAGGACTCATAATAGTTTTCCAAAACTGCTCTAAATATAATTATTTTAAACAGATGGTCTAACATTTTGACACCACTGCTGATGTTTTAACCAGAGCAACAGTTCATGAACAGAAGCACAGGAAGTGTCCGACCAGACTCTCATGTCTGTGAATAAAGCTGCAATTTAAAGTGCAACTCAAGTATAAATGAATGTGCAGTAAAAGTACAAAGAGCAGAGTTACCTGCAGCACTCACCTGTCTGTCTGCGTGTCTGTCAGCAGGACTCTCTGATAGTAAAATTAGTCTGACTTCCTTCTTCACGGTGTTGACATCAGGAAGGGCTGAGCAGCTGTAGCGCTGTGGGGGGGATGTGGTTTTGACTTTTGTAAATGCTTTGAACTTCACGCTGAGCCGATGTGAGGAGCAGTGATGATGACGTATTCATGCAACGTTACACTCTTTGTCTTTAATGTCCAGAAAGATCCAAAACCAGAACGAGGAGCTGCAGGAGGCGAAAAAGCTGCAGCTTCCAGAAAGTCGCTGCTCCCTGAGAGATGATCTGCCACAAAACTCTTACATGTTGGTTATTGAACAGACCGAACACAACATGTTTGTTGATCAGTTAGCTTTGGAGCCATGCTAGCTGTTTCCCCCTGTTTCCAGCCTTTATGCTAAGCTAAGCTAACCAGCTGCTTGGAGAGATCTGAACATCAAACTTTCAACAAGAAAACAGCCTCATTTCCTGAAATGTCAGACTTTCCCTTTAAGACCCACGTGCTCAGACAGACTTTTGTTCAGATTGAATGTCATTAATCATTTTGTTTTTTGTGAATTGTAAAGCAGCTTACAGTATTTTCTTCGAAAGGATGAGGCACAGATCTCCGAGTGATTCCGACCACAAGGACACAAGCTCTGCACAGAGACTCAAGGTTTGCATTGGAAATAAAACTGTTCGATATGAGCAAAACTTTCAGGGAAAACCAGCTGCAACAAACATAAAACCAACATTCTTTTAATCACTTTATTAATTAAAACAATCCATCTTTATGATAAATACATCTGCAGGTGATACAAACGTTTGAATTATTCTTCTACTGCAGCTTCTCAACACAACCTGAACTGATATTTCAAACCAAACCTGCAGTCATTTTTAAATACAACTCATTCATACATGGATCACATTCATTCTTGAACGTCACAGGACAGTCGGGTGACCGAGCCTCTTCAGGTCGCTTGGTGTTGTTACAGCTGAAAAAAGGAAGAACATTGAAGCTGCAGCAACATGATGAAGTCAGTCCGTGAATTTGAGGAACAACATTCCTGTTCCCACCTGATGGAGGAAGTTCATCTGGAAGAATGTTTTTCCAGTTCACCTGTGAAGAGGAAGTGAGCAGCAGCAGAACGACAAAGTTCACGTGTATTATCTCAGAGTGCTGATACACAGTGATACTGTCATGTTCTGATCATACAGTGTCAGCAGTACTGACAGCAGTATCGGCAGTACTGACAGCAGTATCGGTAGTACTGACAGCAGTACTGACAGCAGTATTGGCAGTACTGACAGCAGTAGCAGTCGTACTGACAGCAGTGTCAGCAGTACTGACAGCAGTGTCAGCAGTACTGACAGCAGTAGCAGTCGTACTGATACTGCAGTAATAAAACCTTTTTAAAGTGTCTGCTGTTGCACTTTGAACAGTTAGTTTCATGCATGTTGGGAATCATTTGTGGACACCGCCCTCCAGTGGTCA
>JAPZDY010000024.1:25289976-25300393 GCA_029783645.1 Ctenochaetus hawaiiensis
CTGACAGCAGTATCGGTAGTACTGACAGCAGTGTCAGCAGTACTGACAGCAGTATCAGCAGTACTGACAGCAGTATCGGTAGTACTGACAGCAGTGTCAGCAGTACTGACAGCAGTATCAGCAGTACTGACAGCAGTATCAGTACTGACAGCAGTGTCAGCAGTACTGACAGCAGTAGCAGTCGTACTGATACTGCAGTAATAAAACCCTTTTAAAGTGTCTGCTGTTGCACTTTGAACAGTCAGTTTCATGCATGTTGGGAATCATTTGTTTGTGGACACCGCCCTCCAGTGGTCATTATAAGCATCTACATAGAAACATAGAAACAGAGGTGTAGTTACACACAATGTCCACTGAGGGGCAGTGTAAACACACCACAAGGGCAACAAGTAACAGCATCAGTTACAGGGATGAATCTGGCTTTATTGTAGAAACACTGCCCCCCTGTGGCAGAAAACACCAACAACTAACAGTATTTTCTTCTAATATCAAAAACCATAAAGCAAATGTTCCAGCTGGAAACGTTCCTGTTGTCTCTCTGCACTGATGTTTTCTGTCATTTGGACCAGATCCTTGTAGATCTGGTTCAAACCTCGGTTTGTCCTCCAGGTGGGTGGAGGTTCACATTCAGCTCCGACGCTGAAGCTTCTGATTATTTGAGGCTCCATCGACAGACACAAACGCCTCATGTGACCTCGGAGCCACAAAACCAAACGAGCTGAGCTCAGGGAAACGCCGCTCGGTAACGTGAGCAGAAATGAACAGCCAGCAGAGTCTGGTGTCACAGGTTCGATGCTCCGTCATCAGCATCCGCTTTCACTTCCACGTGCACACTTCCTTTCCTTTCATTCCTTTACTCTCCTCTCTTTCTCTGTCTGTCCTTTTTTGGCTCCTCAGCAATAAATAAAACCAAACTACGTGAATTCTGCATATAATTTACATATTAATTCATATTATAAGAGTCATTTTTTCACAGCGTACATGAACATAATTCTGCATTCACACACATTTGTATCAGTCTTGAAAATATCACACAATTACAACAAGATGAGATGATCACACCAGAATTAGAAAGGCTGTTATTGGTTTAAACTCAACTGGGGATCCTTAAATTGATTATAGATTATTAGTTTTAGTCCAGAAAAACAGGATCAGATCGATCGTTCAGTGCCAACTTTTCTTCTTTTAATTGTTCTTGAAATATTTACATGTGACATCACAGTGAGGTCCAAGTGTTTAAAGCTACATGTCTCCTCTTGTGTCTCCTCTCCTTGTCTCCTCCTCTCCTCGTCCCTCAGATGTTGCTCAGACTCTGGCCGGTTGTCAGGGATCTCCTTCGTCCTTGTCTCCTCCTCTCCTCCTCTCTTTGTCTCCTCCTCTCATGTCTCCTCGTCTCCTCCCCCCTCAGATGTTGCTCAGACTCTGGCCAGTGGTCGGGGATCTCCTCCGCTCTCTCCCTGATAGTTTCCTCAGCAGAGACTCTCTGAAGGTCCTGCACATCAGGAAGTAGATGATGGGATCGAGGCAGACGTTGAGCGCCGACAGGAAGAGCGTCGCCTCCTTCAGCTGGAACAGCAGGAAGCGGGTCTCGTGGCTGAAGTCCGACCCCTGCACCTGGCTCAAGGTGTAGGGCACGCGGCACACGTGGTAGGGCACGAAGCAGATGAAGAACACCAGCAGGATGCTGAGGATGCTGCGGTTGGATTTGCGGCAGACGTGGCTGTTGTTGCGGGGCACGCGGCGGTAGGACTGGTAGATCCTGCAGGCGATGGAGGAGTAGCAGAAGGTCAGGACCAGCAGGGTGATCCAGAACAGGGACACGCTGAACAGGATGGACATCTTGTGCCACTGCTTGCCCAGCGGCGTCTTCAGCTGCATGCAGTGCCTCGCGTTCCCCTCGTGCGCAAGCTGGCTGGTCAGCAGGATGTTGGGCAGGACGCTGAGGAGGAGGAGGCTCCAGGTGAGGAGCGACAGCACCCGCGCGAAGTCGGAGCTCTGCAGGAGGTTCAGCAGGGCCGTCCCACCCAACTGGGACCTGCAGGAGGGGGAGCAGCAGGGGGAGGGCGCCGTGTGGCGGACAATCTTCACGTAGCGCTCGAGGCCGATGAGGCCGATGAAGAGGATCCCGACGTACATGGAGGCGTAGAAGAGCACGGCGGTGTAGCGGCACATGACCACGTGGAGGCGCCAGCCGCCCAAACCCAGCTGAGCCGCCAACTTGAAGGGGAAGGTGAGCGACATGAGGAGGTCGGCCGCCACCAGGTTCTTCAGGTAGACCACCAGGCCCGAGTCACTGGGAACCCTGAAGAAGATGAAGGCGGCGACGCCGTTCAGACACAAACCGACCACGCTGATCAGCAGGTAGAGAGGCGGGAGGACCTCACGGGTGAAGGTGCTGCCGAAATCTGATTGGTTGGTGGGGAGGCGGGTGACGTTTAGATGATCCATCCCTGGAAACACACAAACAACACAGTTTAAGAATGAGGATGGCAGGTTCTCCTCCTCCATCATCTACCTGAAGTTTCCTGCTTCTGAAGGAAACCAAGGAGGTTTCTGACAGTCTGACAGAAAAGTTAAAAATCCTCTCCGTCTTTAAAAGTCTGAACTCAGAGCTCATATATGGGACAGATGTTCAGTTCTATCAGTATATCTGGAGCTAAACGCTAACATCTGAATGCTAACATGCTGTTTAACAGTTTAACATGCTGACAGAAAGAAAAGGTCCTTCTGTCAGTGTGTAAAAGTGTGTCAAAGTGTGTAAAAGTGTGTTTAAGTGTGTTAAAGTGTGTTAAAGTGTGTTTCCTCCCACGTGTCTGAAACGGTCACAGGTGACGTCAGAAGTGTGTGAGGCCTCTTTTACACCTTCAGACTGATGCGGGACTCATCAGCCCGTGTGTGTTCCTCACAGAGCTGCAGACTCTCGCCAACCGTCTTCACACTGAAACATCAACACAGCAGAAACAACAGCAGCTTCCGCTCAAACTCCCCGTTTTCACCCCAAAGACGCCTTTCATGTCCACACAGCGCTCTGTCGACTCCGAGCCACATGCACACATAAAGAGCATGCTGAACTCCTGTTTGTCCTGCTGTTCACACACACACACACTTCCCTCCCACGACCGCTTCATCCTGGTCCAACACACACACTCCGGCTCGTCCTTCATCAGCTCCCATCACAGCAGGACACGAGCAGGGAGGCTGACAGGAGGACGAGAGCCGGCTGCTGCTCGCTTCCTGTCCTGCTCTTTGATTCAAACCAACATGACCCAGTTTCAGACGATGCTTCCTGAGTTCAACACACACACACACACACTCATGGAGGCAGCGTCCACAGTTTGAGTCCAGTCAGGAACTTTTACTGTGATTCTTCATGTCCGTCACTTCACTGCTGTCAGTTATCTGAATAAATCGGAGTCGCTGTTGTTCTGTGGCAGAGACACGAGCACAGACGAGTCGATGCAGCTGCACAGGAAGTCACGAGTCACTTTAAATGAATAAAAACCTAAAAATCAGCAGAGTTGAACTGAAATCTAAGCGTCAGTTGTCAAAAATAATGAGAGTTTGCGCTCTCAGAGGCAAATGTTGTGCTTTTTAATCCATGGCATCTGTCCAACAGCTTTAGTTACTAGTTACTTTGCAGATTACAGGTCTGAATCCCCCCTACCCATCATGCATTGGGGCAGGGTCAACATCCAGACGTCATACACGACTGCCACAAGCTGAGCTGGACAACATTTTACTTCCCGTCAGCCTTCAGTCAGCAGAAATATTAAAAACTGACAAATTTACCGTCACACACTAAAAACCTTCTTCTTCTTCTGTTTTATTACAACATTTTCAATCAGAGGCACAAAGCGTGAAAACCTGTCAGCGCCCCCCAGAGGCTGCAGTGTCAGTAAATTTGCTTTAAGAAAGTGTTGGACAGAACAAACTTAAGCTGCTAAAGATTTAATTATCAATACTTAGATGATTATCATCATGGACTGATAAACATAAAACCACACGGTGGCGTCTCTGAAAAGGTCACATGACCTTTAAAATCTGATGGTTTCATTCGTTCAGGACTTCCAGTTTTCTGTCTCACAGTGATTCTGTGATTAAGAGAACTTTCATTTTCAGGGCTTAAATATGTAAAACATCATTAGAGCTTCAGCCTCTATGGATTCAGCTCCTCACAGGAAAATGTTACAGAAACAAGGTTGTTTCATTTTGAGTTCACAGATTTTTCCACTTTTGTTTTCTAGGAAATGGACCTAAATGAAAGAATCATTCCCAAACTGATGAGATTCAGCTGAATTCCTGCTTCCTCACTCAGACTTTTGTTTCTGTCTTGAAGTTGACTCATACGTTTCGGCAGATTGGATGACACAGATGGACGAGATGCTGATCATCAGCAGAAAAGCAACAACTTCTGCTTTGAGTTTTCAGCTGGCAGTTTTACACAGGAAGTGATTATTTATCAGAAGATGGTACAAAAGTTAAGAAGAAGCATGTTTGTGGTCGTAAACTTTTTTTTTTTTTAATCAAATCCTTCTCTGTCCAGCTGATTGTTCATGTGGTTTTAAACTGTGGCATCATGAGCTGGATTTCACTGGAAACATAACATCCAAATAAATATTACGTCACCTTGTTAGACACTCACATCAATAACTGGAAGTCTGTGTGACAGAAAGCTTCCTGTCATGTTGAGATAAACAAACAGATTTCTGAGAAAAACATTTGAAAAAACAGAAGCTTTCAGTAGTTTTAAATGTGCAGGAACAAAGATTTCATCAAACCTTTTTAAATGTTTCCGCCAGACAACATTATGAGCAAACACCGTCAATGCTGCCTGTTATATGCGGACGACACACAGCTGTTCACTTCTTTCCACTCAAACCCTAAAAACCAGTCGAGAATGAGCGGATTCTGCAAAACTCTGGAAAACCAGGGCTAACGTTTTTTTTTTTTTAAATCACTTCAATAGTTTCCATCAACATGCATTTTCCTTATCTTTATCATCAGCAGCTGGTTAGCTTAGTTTAGCTCAGATAATGGAAACAAGGGGAAGCAGCGAGCCTGAAAACCCCCCAGCAGGTTTCTGTGTGACGTCTCTTCGGTCTCAGAGGTGTGAAAACTAACAGTTGAGGTTCGATGTGGGTGGAATAAAATGTAGATTTGACCAACAAGCCCTCATGTCTGCAGACCACAGAGGTTCATGTCAACATCCCTCTGCACCAACGTGACCAAGTCCACATGGTGGTGCTGCTGGAACCACATTGGGCTGATGGTCCATAAAGTATGAAAACATGAGAGTGTTTTGTTCTTCAGACTTCAACTTTAAGCTTTAAAAGGCTTTAAAACAAAAAGGAAACATTAGCAGTGAAATCAGAATTCACTCCAAAGCACCAAAACTGACAGAAGGCTCATAAACATTTTGCATAATTCCGTTATAAATATATTTATAGAATTTTTATATCACGTCATTATAAGAAATTGCATTAATGTGTTCATTGCTTTCATGTTGCAGCTGCTAAAAAAAGTCTGAACTCCTCACAGGGTGTAAACTTTACTGATGAGCGACTTCCTGTCCTGCTTTCACATCCGAGCTCTGAAGGTTTGTGTCAGTGGTTTTTTCTGTGGTTTACTTTGTATTCATCATCTCTGATGTGTGGGAAGTTCACTGTGTTTTTTTTCTTTCTTAATATTGCATTTACTTTGTGTTTACATGATGACTTACACTGAATATTTGAATATATATTTTTAGATATTCGGAAAATGAATCATGATGTTAACAAGAAGAGGAGGAACCTCAGGCCGCAGCGGAGTTTGGGTCACTTGAACGTGACATAATCATTTACAAGGAAAACTATTCCTCACAACTAAAACAAACAATAATCTAATAATAGCATCTGATATTTAGTCTGAAGGTAAATAAACCACAGCACTTCACTGAATTTCCCTCAGACTGTTGGTTTGTGGGTTTTTATCCCACAGTTTTTCCCCTTTCACCCACATTCAGAGCTGCAGAAACGCCTGTCAGAAGCTCTTTATTCGCTTTTTTATCATATTTATGTGGACATTTTACTGTGGAGACGTGAACGCATCATTCAAACACAGACATGGAGACAGTTTGGACTGATGGTTCAGGAAGTTATGAAAAACAAACAAACGTTGCAAGAGATGAGATGTGATAACTGATGTACATGTTGACAGGATGTCATTTAAACTAGATAAATGAATAATAAGTTATGTGTTCAAAATATTATTAGTTTATAAAAAACTAATTAAGTTAAAAAATAAATTAATTGTGGAAAAACTGACTCAGTAACAAGAAAAACTGCAGGAGGAAAAGTGGGTGAGACATCCAAACTCATGGAGACTGAGTTCTTTTCTTGACATTTTGTGAAAAATAACAAATTATTAAATGTAGCAGATGTGAAATATAATTTACATTCAATCCTCCTACATGTGAGTCTGTTTTCTTGAGTCGTGACCCAAAGTAAAACAGTTCAACTGTGGACTCGACGTTAAATCCTGACATGTTTCCTCTAATATGTTTATGAGTTTTCAAGTTTTAAAACTCTTGTGTTTTTGTAACTGTGATTAAAAAACAGTTTGGAAATCTGAAGTTTCAGGTCTGTCAAAGAAAATCACTCATCTTCATTTGATTGTGTCTCTTCTCTTTTTCTCGCCTCTGCTCTGTTATGACTCTGTTTTCCTGCTTTGACTCTTTATTCTATTTGTTCTGCACTTTGTGTTATTTGCATCCATTCTATTTAAATGCATGTCACTAATCTTGTGGAGAAGTTAAAGGGTTTATGTAACATTATATCACCGGTGTTGGTATCATTTCCAAACTAACACTGTGTGTTATGCTGCGACTCATTAATTAAGATTAAAATGATAAGAAGCAGATTTGAGCTCATTTTACAGCCACATTCAAACAGAGTCAGCAGACTTTGGTGTTAAAATGTTTCAGAAAGCTCCTTAAACATCTGACAGGAGGACACAAGCTGAAAATTACAGCAATAATGTGCAGTTTTCTCATAAAAAACATCACTATCATCATTTTATGCACACAAAGTTGCTTTTTTATATCTTTTTTATGTATATTCTCTCTATCTGATCGATCTGATTGGCGGCTGCAGTGAGTTTACTCACCGTACGAACTGTGTGACGATCAGTCAGGTTCCCATACAGTTGTTCCCTTCCTCTGTTATGTGGATTTAACGGTGTAATTCAAGCTGAAAGTCCCATGAAATGAGCCTCACAGCTGAAAGTCTGAACAGTTACGAGTCCGTTCAACTTCCTCTCTGCGTCTCCGTCCCTCCCTCTCTCACCCTCATGCAGTCTCTCTCTCTGTCTCTCTCTCTCTCTCTCTATCTGTCTGTCTCTCTCTGTCTCTAATAAAAATAATATCAAAAGCTGAATCCTTTAAAAAGTTTAAGTCTCCTTTTTCAATCCAAAATGTCAAATAAGTTTGTTTTTTTAAAGAATCTTTAAAAAAAAGTGTCTGTATCTCTGGCGTTTGTCTCACTCTGGCCACCTGTCTGTCTGTCCACCTGTCCGCCTGTCTGTCTCTCAGCAGATAACAGGATGTGTTTCAGACCGATGCTGGACAGATGTTCTCACTTCTTCCTTTTTGAGCCTCTCCTCTGTCCACTTTTAGCCTCACAGCCTCACAGGTTTGGTTTAGTTTAAGCTTAAAAATAACTCAAAGAAGGAAGAGCCATGTTTGCTTTGATTACTGAGCACAGGAACCCAGAGTAGACTCTGCTGTCTATGCAGATGATTCTGTATGCAGATGACTCTGTCTTTGCTGGCATTGTGTTGAAGAGTTTCCTGGTAGAGAAATGTTTGGTCACGGTTATGGTTGGAAACTAAAGTGAGTTCAGGTTAGGAGAAAAAAACCTCCAGCTCTGGTCTCTGTCATCGTCACTGCAGCAGAGTTGCATGTTTTGTGGACACGGTTGATGCACAGGTGCAGGTTTTCCACCCACGTCGCTCTGTTGGTCAGGAGAATGGGAGGAAGAGGAGTCCAGCTGTGAAGAGGAAGGTTTCAGACAGGAGAAGAGGAAGTGGAGCATCTCTGCTCATCTCTGCTGAAACAACATCTGCACAGCTGGAGTGTGAACTCTCAGACAAAAGCATCCACTTCCATCAAAATATGGCACTTTAAAAGCTTTTAATGAGCATGAAGTTAAAGACACGAGTTTAATTTTGTTTATGGTGGAAACTAGAAAGTTGGAAAAACGTCTTGGGTCATAAAAATATAATCATTACTTTTTTTTACTCCGTCCTATAAGATTTTGAGGAGATTCTGATGGAAAAGAACGCGCAGTCCTGTTCCAGTCGGATGATCCGGTCCGCGCTTTGTTCCCTCCCGATCCCGTGATCCTTCGCGGGTTTTCCGTCTCACCGCTACGCGACAGGAAGTTGGCTCAAAAACAAGAACGGAAGCTCTATTTGTCCTAAAAATGGATTAAAATTAAAAGTATTTCCATCGCTTTGAATCGGCTCACAGTCGGAGCGGTGTCCCCTTCAGATGATGTCCAACGCGGCGCGGAGCGGAGACATCATCCACCTGAACGTCGGAGGGAAACGGTGAGAACCGGAGGATGTTCGGGGAGTGTCGGCTAACTCCGGCTAACGCTAGCTACCGGGAGCGCTGCGGTGAAAGGGGCGTACATCGTCGTCCCACCGGTTTAACACCGCTTTTAATGAGTTAAAATTAACGGAAACAACAAGAAGTTTAACACTTTGTTCTCTCTGTAACTAAAAAAACAATTCATGACTCAAAAAAACAAACTTTAGCCGCTTTAACCGAAGTCTGACGGTCGTTTCGCTTCAAAGTGATTCACCAGCTCGGCGGTTATTATTGTCAGCTAACATGAATTTAGTCCTAAAAACCTCATTATCCTGTTATCTGCACACAGTCACGATCTAAGGAAAGTAACTGAGTACACGGAGAGCGTAAAGTAAAGCTAAAGTAACGGTGAAGTGTAACGTTAGCTAAATGTGTGTCCGACAATGGATGCAGGACAACTGACGTGGAAATGGTGTTGAACCAGCTATATTCTGCTGTAAATACGCACAAATTAAGTATAAACACACCAGTTTGTTGGTGATATTAAAATGATAAGTGTTTAATTTGCGAGTGAAACATATTAGGTACTCTGTCCGATAATGGAACTCGGTAGTGTATTCAGCCTGATGGGTAAACAGTACTGACACGTGATGTGATTACTTGCAATCCTTCAGTTTATTGTTCACACAAATTAAAATGATAAGATATGGAGATACTGAGGGCTATAAATCTGTGAAGTAGCAAGTAACTAAGGCTGTTAAAAACTGTAGTGGAGTAAAAACAGTATTTGCTGAGGTGAACTGGATGAGAAGTGCGTGAAATTCATGAAACTACATAAAATTGATACACTCTAATTAAGTACAAGTACATTGAATTTTACTTTAGTACAGTTCTGAGTAAATGTGCTCTGTTTTATCCCACTGTTGTAATTTACTTAACAAGTAAAAGTATTAATATGAAGTTGACACACAGTCAGTCTGTGTTATGCAAAAGTCACAAAGCGTCGTCTCAATGACAAAACGGCCGTAAAGAGTTTGATCAAAACACACTGAAGTAAACAACAGAAACTGATGTGTTTTATCTTCACATACTGTTTATTATTGTACATCTTTAGAATAAAAGATAAGTTAATGTGTCTTCTTCTGCAGGTTCAGCACCTCTCGACAGACCCTGACGTGGGTTCCTGACTCCTTCTTCTCCAGGTTAGTGAGAACACACACACACACACATACTCACACACTCACACTTCCTCATGCAGTCAACCTTGGCAAACATTTCCAACCAAACTCAGTTCAAAATTCCTGCAACTTCATGTTTCTTATCTTGTTGTCAAACTCAGCAGTGACTCGAGACATTAAATGGGATCTTTTCTGAATCAGATTTGTCTGCAATTAAACAACGGCACTAAAAAAGTGCTTCAGCTCAAGATTTCTACTGTAACACATGTTGAGTAACATGAGAGTCACTTTTCCAGACGGATCCTGAAGCTGCTGCGGTTGTTTGGCCTTTAAAAGTTTCTCTCAGCAGCTTGTTGAAGTTGTTGGGTTGAATGTTAGAAAGTGTAAATGCCTGCTGTGTGTCTGTCGCTGCATGTCTGTTGCTGTGTGTCTGTCGCTGCGTGTCTGTCGCTGCGTGTCCGTCGCGGCGTGTCCGTCGCTGCGTGTCCGCCGCTGCGTGTCCGCCGCTGCGTGTCCGTCGCTGCGTGTCCGTCGCTGCGTGTCCGCCGCTGCGTGTCCGCTGCTCTGTGTCCGTCGCTGTGTGTCTGCTGCTCTGTGTCTGTCGCTGTGTGTCTGTCGCTGTGTGTCTGTCGCTGTGTGTCCGCTGCTGTGTGTCTGTCGCTGCGTGTCT
>JAPZDY010000024.1:25328587-25339568 GCA_029783645.1 Ctenochaetus hawaiiensis
AATGCCATCAGCACACTCAGTCATGTACAAACACACACACACTTTAAAGCTAATGTGATGCTGGCACAGAGCCACACACACACACACACACACACACACACACACACACATACCGACACACACACACACACAGGTATGATCTAACTAGCGAACAGTTATAATTAATAACCAGTTGAACCAGTTCACACAGAGAACAGCAGACTGGATTACGTTCAGACATGTGAGCCGTTAAATCTGATCTCAGCTCTGAGATTCCAGGCGTCTCTCAGGCTCCGCCCACAAACACGGGTCAGACGTGGTCCAATAAATCAAAAAAAGGTTCCACAGTGAAGAAGAAACGAGACTGTGGTTTCACACTTCCTGTCAGACAGCAGAACAAACCGACCAATCACAGCTGCCGATGTCTGTCATGTGGTTCCTGTGTTTCTGAAAGGTCTCTGCACGTCACAGTGAAGGTGTGTGATGGATGGATGAGTCAAACAGGTGACCTCCACCTGGAGACCAGGGTCAGTTTGTGAGACCGACAGCTGGAATCAACCTCCACACAGAAACCCAGAACTTTTTTATGACGACACTCAAACTTCCTGCAAACGTCACCTGCAAAGTTTCTCACCGGTTTTAATTTGAAAGTCAAACAGCTGTTTTTGTTCCTGCCTCGACTGAACGAGAACGTGTTCTTTTCACGTCTGAACGAGACAAAACGTGGAACTTCTGCCTCAGACTCGCTGTGGCTTTTTGAGGAGGTGCATGTTAGCTTAGCACAGCTTTTCTCCGCCTCATTTCCAGCCCTGAGCAGACAACACACACATGAATCTGTGGTTCCTCTGTTGAATCAGGCAGGCGAAGGTCAGCTGATGTTCTCCTGCATGGTGCTCCTCCACCTGCAGCTGGAGTCCCTCTCATTGGTTTGGCAGCTGGGCAGCGTTGCGGTGATGGCGGATGCTTCAGAGAGAGAGAGGACGGCGTCTGAGCGAGCTGCATTAATAAACGCTGATGAGTCTGTTTTTCTTTAAAAGCCATTTCTGCTTTATTAGTCGCAGCACAACGAGGGAGGACAGCTGGAGACGGATGGGTGGAGGAGCTAAAGGTCAGAGCGACGGCGACGCTGGACGGCGCTCACACAGAGAATATAAATCCAGCCAACGAGACGAAGCAGAACACGACGTGAAGTTCAAGAGAAGCTAACTATCGAAACTCCAGCAAGAGAAACAGCAGAGTTCAAGCACTGGATCATCCAGCATCAGCTGGATGTTCTGACTGACGTTCACTGCATGAAGCTGGACACACTGATGCTCACTGCTCACACACACACACACACACACACACACATACACGCACACACACACACACACTCACGCACACACACACTCACGCACACACATCTTCAGGAAACTGTTATTGATCTGTTGTTGCACACACACACTTAAAGTGCTTTTATCAATCCTGCTGTTTTTCCCTATTGATCCACCCTTTCACACACACACACACACACACACACACACACACACACACACACAGCAGCACTGATTGGAGATGATGGATGGTCCTCCTTGAATAACATCAGCTCACAGGCCTCATGTTTTCATTCTCCTTTCTTTCTTTATTTTATTTTAAAAACATGGTGGTTTTACTGTTTTTAGTTTTTAGTTTAGTTCCACTGGAATGAAAACCGCCTCTGACCGTCTGACAGCAGAGAGGAAACACCAGATTCACACAGAAACTGGTTTTGTTTGACTCTGATGAGGGTGGAGGTGCAATAATACAACATTACAAGAGCAGACAAAGAGACGTGATGAGGAGGAGGAGGAGGAACGTCCGGAGTGTGCCGCTCGGTGGGAGGAGGACCAGGATTATCTTCAACCCGCTGAAACCTGAACCAGCAGAGAGGAAACAGACTGGTTCCAATGGTTTCTGCTGGACGCACGTGTTCATTCAGACCTGCAGCCTGAAGACTCACCGGCTCCCCCTGCTGACAGGGCTGATACACTGACGTTTTAATACTGTTTAAAAATATTTATCATCCTCTTTGAAATGTTATTCGTGTTTTTATATATCAGCAGATTTGAGTGTAAACTTTTCTTTTCTTATGAACTGAACGATCATGTGACACTGAAGCCTCACTGATCACAAAACATCACTCAGTGATTATTTGTTCAGTTTTTACCATCAAATGTGTCTTAAGGGGGAAATGCAGGTTGAATGAGGTGAAATAAGAGTCACACACACACACACACACACACACACACACACACACAGATCTGAGCTCAGCTCCACGCTGACACCTGCTGATTCATTTGGTCACAACTGCTGAGTTTCTGTCTGAATGTTTGTATTTTTGCTTCTGAAGTCACCTGCGTGAAGAACAGGATTTCAAAATAAAAGTCTGACTCTGAGGCTCCTGCGTCTCATTTTTGTTAATATTTCCGTCCACAAAAACTTCTGACCACATTTTTACGTTTTACATGTTCGTTTCTCTCTGCACAGACATGGAGGACGTTTCTTTTTGCTTCACCCTCAAAAATGAGAGAACATTAAGACGAGAGCCGAGCATCTATTCACCTCTGACCACATTTCCCAGAATCCTTGTCTCAAGTTTATCCAAAACATCTTTCTTTGACTGTTGATGGAAAATGTTTCAGTCTGAAGAGGAGAAACACAAAGTCAGAGGATTTTTAGCTAAAAAACATCAAAAATCACAGATCAGAATTTAGAATTTACGATAAATCACACTGATCACAGTATTAATGAACTGTATTGATCTGTGATTAATGTTGTTATTACAATAATATGCACTACTCTTTAATGATTTAACTTCTGTTTATTCTAATTTTAATATTGTATCAGGATTTTCAAACCTAAGAAGAGAAAGTGAGAAAGCTCATCATCTTTTCATCAGCTGATTGGAAAACGCAGAAGAGCTAAAAATGTTCAGAGAAATGAGAAGATTCATGAAGGTTAAACTGAATCTCACTGAAGACACAAAACCTGTGACAGCCTCCTTTTTTTAAATAAATCTTTATTAAGTAAAACTCAGCAAACAGCCTGAAGTTCATCAGACGAGAACGGACGGAACATCAGAGACACACAGGTGACACTGGAGGTTACAGGTAAACATCACGAGTTTCACAGGAAGGTAAAGTTTCTCTTGTTGGCTGTCACAGTTCTGACCTGACCAGGTGTTTTAAACTCCTTCAGACCTGAATCTTCTCTCTGATGACGTCTGGGTCACTGGGAACCAGGTGGAGGTTCCAACCTGACTGCAGAACATCACGAGTCATGTGACCAGAAACATTCACACTCACTCTGTCTCCTAATGACATCACTCATCCTCTGAGCCAATCACCTGCTGCTGGTCGTGTTCCCCTCCATCCTTGTCCTGTTGGCAGGTGGGGTGGGCGGAGTCAGAGTCAGGTATGGCCGCTGTGTCAGGAGTTGAGTGGGGGTCATGGGCGGAGTCAGGAACTGAGGCGGGCTCTGTTTTTCGAACGGGGTCTGAATGACTCTCAGTTCTGTCATGTGACACCTGCTGCATCTCTGTTTGCACAGTAAGCCCCGCCCACCTATCCTCCACCTGACCAATGAAGCCAGAGCACCCTAAGCAGCTGTGCTGTGACCCCGCCTCCCTTGCTGTTCTCCCCCTCTTTACCCTGCTCCTCCCTCTGGGCGGGACCTGTCTGTCTCTGCTTCTCTGATTGGCTGCAGCCTGCCTGTTTCTGCCGCTCTGATTGGCTCTGTGTCTGTGGTCCTGGTTCTGGACCCGTTGAGTTCTCTGCAGCGCCAGAGCAGCCAGGTCCGAGTGAGACGACGTGCTGTCGATCAACCTCCTGCCCATGGCGAGCGGTCGGACAGGCAGCGCCAGCCTCAGCCTCAGCCAGAAGCGGGACTGACGTGGTTCAGATTGAGTCCCTCGCCATGTCATGGTGGTGGCGGCGGCCTGACGCAGCTGAGCGACCTCCACACAGGGCAGTTTACTGACCGAGCGGTAAACGACAGCCACGATGTAGGCCTGGTGGCAGTGTTGGAGGTACAGACCCAGACGACACTCCAGCAGGCTGAAGCTCTTTTCTGTCAGGAAGTTTGGGCTGAGGACGAAGAGGAGGCGGCGGCTCCGCAGCATCGAGTGCAGGATGGCCTCTGATAGGTCTGTCAGAGGACAAACAGGAAGTGTCAGAAACTACAACTTTACCAACAGGAAGTGAGAAACGTGGAGGACAAGTCAGCAGTTGTTTTATACTGACCATTTACATTTTTTACCCTGTTGTCAGAAACCCAGCATCAGTTTTTAGCCACAGAGTCTGTTTGACTCTTTGGTTCTTACAGACTGATCACCTTCAACTCCTCAGTGTCCTGAGTCTCAGGCTGAAGAAGGAAGCAGCTCTTTCCAAAGAGGGTTAAAGTTAACAAGAACTTGCAAACCCCAACCGGTGAGTTTACAGTATTACCCATCATCCACTGTCTTTTCTGATGCAAAACCAAACCACACTCATGTAAAACACTAATGTTTCACACTTCTAAACCTACTTCAGTTACTGAAGTTGATGTTGTTTTTGCAACCACCACATGGGGGAGTACTAGTGTCACATTCATGAGTTATATTTTGTGGCAACAGTGCATTCTGAGATAATCATGTGTGTGTGTGTGTCTGTGTGTGTGTGTTTGTGCAAATGAAAGTTATGACATGGGAAACACTGAAATGAATGATGATGTTGCAATATCATTTTAATAAAAAAATCATTTATTCCAAAAATACAAGAAATATGGTAAACTGCTAAAATATAAAATCAGAGCTCACAAAGTGCAAGATGCATTCTCCCATTACAATAATGTTATATTTAAAGTGTTGAAGACAAGATACAGCTGGTTTATTGTTGATGTAACATATCAGATGCATCAAACTGGCAGAAAGTAACATGAAAAGAAAGTGCAGTTCAATTTTAATAGTTTTAAAGTTATGATAGTTTTATTATATAAAAACGTTTCTTTGATTAATATGTGAAATGTTGCAGCTCTCTGAACCATCTGAGTTTCCTCTGTAACATTTTAGAGTCTCTGACTCTTTAAATGCTGAACAACTGTAAATCTCCCTCTATGCAGATGACACCCAACTTTATTTCTGTGTTACACACATTCATGATCCCTTAAGAATAAAGTCTCACCGACTTTAATGATCTTTGACTTTTCATAAATCATAAGTCATAACTTCTAACTCTCAAACACTTTCATTGTTTCATCAGAATCTAATGTACTCTCAGTGTTAACTGCTGCTTTATTAATAATGCTAATACTGATACTCATAAGGAAATATGCTAATGTTAGCCCCAGTCTGTGATGCTGCAGGCCGTCAAAATGCTTCGTCCTTGGTTGAACTGAAAGAACAGTTTGGCCTGTTCATTCAGTCAGTCCTCTTACAGGTAACACATCGCTCTCTCACCTGGGCAGGTGTGACAGCAATGAAACGTATGCAGTGATGACAGTGTTCAGGTGGAAAGTGATTAATGGTAATGATGCTAATGATGACAACAAAACTGAAGCTGAGCTCATGAAAAGTAACAAGGGTTTGCACAACAGTGCCATCATGAGGTTGGGATGCCTGTTTTCAATTGAAATATAACACCAAATACTGGACGGCCTGCAGTGAAGAGTTCGAGTTGGTTAGGAATGAAGGTTACACATCTTCAGCTTTCGACACTTTCATCCCCTGAGCTTCCATCTAGCGCCATCATGTGGTCAGACTTTCCATGTGTCTAATACTTTGGTTTCTCATGAAGAGCCTGCAGAGCTCACTACCTGTTAGCTTGCTAATGTGGAAATGTTTCCTCTGGCTGTGTAACTGAGGCTAACGATGTGGCGCTGCAGTGAACGGCTGAAGGTTTCACACAGAAATGTTATAAAGGAGCTGAGTTTTCAAACACAAACGGTTCTGTAGTAAAGTCTGGAGCCTCTAGCTCTGCATGGAGGATGCTGAGAGCTGGTTACATCGCAGAGTTCAGGACTTTCTGTGGGTCTTTCACCGTGTTGGTGATGAGGCCTGTTTGGGAGTGCGTGCTGTTCTGACTGTGCATCCTCATCAGCATCGCCTCCTTGCTGCTCTTTTTCTCCTGCCTGCTGCTCCTCACGGGTAACTCCAGCCTCAGCCTCTTCCAGAAGCGAGACGTCAGCTCCCTGGACTTGTCCCCCTGCCATCGGACCAGCGCCAGCGCCACCCGGGCCCTCCTCAGCTCTCTGACCCAGCCCTGCCTCCGGACCGGCTTGTACTGGATCAGGATCACCCTCAGGTGTCCGCCCAGCGCCATGCCGTCGATGCCGGCCTTCAGCTCCAGCAGAGCCTGGGAGCCCCGAGAGGCGTAGCCCGGGCTGATGACCACCAGGAGGCGCCGACTACGAGCCACAAAACTCAAAGTCTCATCTGTGATGGCTGCAGGGAGAGAGGAGGGCAAATGAAGGGGTGAATGATGGATGAATGGATGATGGATGGATGCATGAAGTGTGTTTCAGTGTGTGTGTGTTTCTGCCTGTTTTCACTGTAAGAATGTGTGCTGGAGCATCAGTATGTTCTGTGCTGCAGTGTGTGTACTTTAACCCTATATCAGAGTGTGTACTGCAGTACATGAGTACATGCAGTACATGAGTACTCACTCCCTCCTGGCAGACTGTCTCTGTCAAAGATACACACTGAGTATCCGAGCTCGTTCTCCAGAACGCTGCGCAGCGTCGACAGAACAAACTGCTCCTCCTCGCTGTTCCTCGCATACGAGATGTACACGTCGTACTCCTTATCATCTGCACACACACACACACACACACACACACACAGACACACACACACACACATTATCTTCACATGAAACTAAAGAAAATGTCAGAAACTCCTCCGAGTTTCATTTTAACACAGAAGATAAAATCCTGCTCACGTCACAACTGATAATCTTAATGAATCATCACTTTTCTGATGAAATGAAGCGGCTCGACCTAAAAACTTCCGTTTCAGACAGTTTAGCTTCAGTTAAATTTTCACTGAGTGATGGTGTGTTCAAAGAAACTCCGGTATTTCATTAATGGTTAATGATAATTAAATCCAGAGGGGAAACAAATAATAGTAAAAATATGAGAGGAGAAAAAAAACTTGTTACTCTTTTCTTGCTTAAAAATGTGATTTTCAAATCTCTGAGTTTCTTTGAAAGCACCATCAGAGACTCTTAAAAGGATCCCTGCTGGAAACCAACTCATCTAACCATGAAATGTTCATGTTAACAGTAAAACTTTAAAGTGTGTGTGAGGTGGAACTTTACAACCACTCTGTATATTTTAGCGTCACCCGAGCAGCTTGAAGCGTTCGGAGTTAAAAGCTTCGCCATAAAAACAGTGAAGGTGTCGAACAGTTTTCAGGGTTGATTGAAGAAATCTGGCAGCCAGACTGAAGAAGTTTAACTTCCCTCCTCTCGACTGATTCAAGGTTTAATAATCTAAATGCTGCGACTGCAGCCAGACAGAGACGATCGTCATTAAAACTGAAGAAATTTAGCACCAGGACATAAAACTGAGCTGCTGCAGATTTTTCAATCACCTCAAAAAAAACAAAGACACAGTTTTTGTCTTTGCAGCTGTTTCTCATTTTTATAAAACCAAAGACAAAACCTGGTGACACCTGAGATGCATCAGAACTGGGCAACAAAAAAAAGATGAAATAAGAACCCATCAGATCAACGGTCATTACTTAAAGAACAGCTCTGATTGGACATTCAGGGAACCATGAGAGAGTCGGGTGTTGCTCACCTGTGTGTCGCTCGTCGGTGCCGAACCAGGAGCGATAGAGCAGCAGCAGCTCCAACCTGAAGACGTGATAAACCACGAAGAGGAGCAGCACGAGGATCAGCATGACGCCGAGGCCGCAGCCCAGCTCCACGGTCGGCAGCGACACTAACAAACACACCTGAGCTTCAGTCACCTGCACATTCACAACTCACACTGCTCCTTTAAGCTTCCTGCTGTGTGACGACAGGAAGCAGACGTGCTCACTTCCTGTCGGCAGCGATTCAGCCTCACCTTCCTCCTGCAGCCGAGCTCTGTTGGTGTTGAAGCCGCGGTCGTTCCTCACCGAGCAGTTGAACTCTCTGTGCAGGTCGTCGGACCGGAGGTTCCGGATCACCAGCTCGCTCTCTATCGTTCGGTCCAAGTAGTCATTGTTCACCTCTCTGCAGGTGAACACACACCTCAGATGTTTCAGAGTAAAAGGATACACAGGTGCAGCAAAACGTTCACCGATTCAGCTGCTTTGTCTTTTTGTTCCAGGATTTTTATCTGGTCACAGCTGAGACTTTGGAGCTTTGAATGTTTTAAATATTAAATATTAACGCTGCTGCTTGAAAACAGGCTCGATGGAAGAAAAGAGGAAACAGCCCAAACAGTGTTTGTCCTGTTGGTTCTGAGCTGCAGGAAACTTTCATCCAATGTCAACGTACAACTACTGAATCGAGCAAAACAGCTCTGACTTTCAGAGGACGTGAAGTTACTGTCAGAAAGATTCCTGGTGAACTTACAACACACGAGTCACAACTTTAACAAGCTGAACCTTCATCTCCTGCATCCTTTAGATCTTTATCACATTTCACTGATTTGTTTTACCTTTCAGTTTTGGAGAATCGATGATGGTCAGGAAGTTTGTCCAACCTTTTCCCATCAACCGTCCACCAGATCTCCCGGGAGGAGTCCAGGTAGGGGAACAGGCCTCTGCACTTCAGACTCACATCCGTGTCTGACGGGAGGAAAACGTCAGGATCAAACAGAAATGATGAGAAAACAGCAGTGAAACGGTGGATTTTCATGATCCTCCAGAAATGACTCATTTCACCATCATGATGTGATTCATTTGGTCCGATTTTAAAGTTCAGAAAAGCCACAAGATTTAATTCTTGTGTTTAAAGTTAGCTGAGTGACAGACTGAAGATCAGTGGATCTCTGAGCTCCTGAACAAAGAGGCCGACATGTTTTTACACCGTGTGGAACATTTGAGAGGAGTTCTTCTTCTTCTGTCCTCCTCTTCTCTCATTTCCTTTTACTTCTTTCTGTTTTTCTTCTTCTTCTTCAGAGGAATTTTAGTCAGAACTTTTTCAAAAAGGCCTTTGGTCTCCCGTACATTTTCTGTTTCCATCGACCTTCTTGGTTCTTCAGAATGTCCATTAAAACACATTAAAGAAGATGACTAATGTTACAGTCGGCACAATATTTACATCACAACATTAAATTCAGTCTGAAAGACGACACACACACTTCATCACTGTTTGTGAGGTTTTCTGTGATCTGATCTGAGTGTTTCAGTCACAGAGGCTGCAGGCTGACGAGCTGCAGCTCACCGGCCGTCCTCTCTCCTCTGCAGTCATGCAGACTGTGAGCGCTGTGGTTTGATGGCCCGTGTGTCCGTACACAATGTTAACGGCTTGTTCTGCTTTATGGGATGAGCTCCTGCAGCCTGCGTCGACTCTGAACGCACCATTAACTTCTGAATGTTGAGTCTCCTCTGAGCTGCTCTCAGAAAAACCAATTTGAAAGAAGTTGTTGGCAGAGGAGGAGCTGCAGCTCCATCACTGCCAGAGCAGCTTTATGAGCTGAGAGTCCAGCTGCAGGTGGAGGAGGGAAGGCGGAGGACCAGACTGTAACACACTGCAGGAAACACACGAGCACGAGCTGCAGACGGCGAAGCACCGGAGACACAAACGCAGCTGTTTCTGTTGAAGCACAGACACCAAACCCAGAATGTAACGGTTACTCTCCTTTTGTGATTTAAGATTTAGATTCTGTCGCTTTTAGTAGCTGATTTCATTTGAACGTTTTTTCAGCCGAAATGAGACTCAGACAGACAGCAGCACAGAGTCAGTCTGAGCATCAGCACTCCAGTGATTAAGTCTCCTGATCGATACAGATTTAAAAGCAATCAAAGAAATCAGATCAGAGTTTCATCGCTTCTGTTTTCCTCCTTCTCTTCAGCTCGTTGCAGCGTTTCCACGTTCGCTCATGTTCGCTGTGGTTCAGAAATACCACCATGTTTTTCCACTCCGGTGATTTATTCCTGATCAATAACAAATTACCGTTCCATCACCATGACGACCGCATCCCTGATCAACTAACTCATCTTCAACATTGACGGATGCGTCTGCAGCCTCACTGACACACAGCGCCCCTGTGAGGCGGGGCGGAGTCCGGCGGCTCCTTAAACAGGTCGAACATGGAAGTAAAACCTGCACCATGTCGAGTCTTCATGCTGATCAAACTGGTCAATAATCAAAGACATTGATCCATACTCACCTGCTTAAAAAACCACTAGAACTTAAAATGTGATCAAGTGGACTTTTATCACATGATGAACATTTATGATTCAAGGGAACTGATGAGTTTCTTCTGATGAAAACCAGCAGCGGCTGATGTGTGTGTGAACTCACCCTGTTTGACACTGAAGACGTAGTCTTTGGTCGGCCAGATGATGGTGGGCTCTTTGTCCAGGAACGACGGATCTGTTGGGACAAAGCAGAGCAGTGTTTACCTGCACAGGTGTGTTTACTCGAGTCGTGCAGCAGCGGCCGTGTGGTCGGTTCCCTCACAGACTGCGGTGACGTTGATGCTCCGGCTGAAGCTCAGCGCTCGGCCTCTCCTCCGGTACCGAACCGTGCAGAAGTATAAACCCTGATACGAGTCCATCATGACGTGGACCTGCAGGCTGACTCCTTTCTGCTCCCGGTTTCCCCAGGACAGGTCCCGATCACACCACTGAGACACCGAGGACGGGAGACAGGCAGGCAGGGAGACAGAGAGACAGGGAGACAGGGAGAGACAGGGAGACAGGGAGACCGAGAGACAGAGGACAAGGGGACAGGGAGACAGAGAGACAGGGAGACAGAGGACAAGGAGGCAGAGAGACAGAGAGACAGGGAGACCGAGAGACAGGGGGGCAGAGGACAAGGAGACAGGGAGACAGGGAGACAGAGAGACA
>JAPZDY010000024.1:25397245-25412281 GCA_029783645.1 Ctenochaetus hawaiiensis
GACACAAAGACACACAACAAAGTCACACAAAGACACACAACAAGGACACACAAAGACACACAACAAAGACACAACAATGACACAACAAGGACACAACAAAGACACACAATAAAGACACAAAGACACACAACAAAGTCACACAAAGACACACAACAAGGACACACAAAGACACACAACAAAGACACAACAAGGACACAACAAGGACACAACAAAGACACACAACAAAGTCAACAACATAAAGAGAGGAGAAAAGTTCACAGCTTGTTTATGAGGCTGCATCACTGTGCAGTGTGTTTGTTACTCTGCAGTGTGTTTGTTACTCTGCAGTGTGTTTGTTACTCTGCAGCAGTGTGTTTGTTACTCTGTAGTGTGTTTGTTACTCTGCAGTGTGTTTGTTACTCTGCAGCAGTGTGTTTGCTGAGGGTCGGATGTGCATGGGCTTGTGGGTAAACGTGAGGTGCGTTCGTTTTAAACGTCAGCTTCTCCCTGTGCAGGCCAAAGTGACCACGGAGCTGAGTCAGGTGCTGGACGACGAGGAGAGAAGATGGATGGAGTCGCTGCACATCGAGGAGTATCAGATTACTTTGGCCAAGACCGTCATACAGGTACACCCTCACACCCTGTTACCATGGCTACTGCAGGTGTGGCAATGGAAAATTGACTGTTCACGTATTCACACACACAGTCACACACACATTCACGCACACACTGAACAGCCATCTGGAGCAGTTCGGGTTCAGTGTCTTGCCCAAGAGCAGCTCCTCCACTGGAGGAGGTGGAGGAGGTGGAGCCAACAGAGCGTCAGTGTTTCCTGTTTAAATAAAGGTTTTTGAAGCAGAGAGAAAAGTTACATAACGATGGAAAAAACTGTTTTTGTACACTGATTGTTTTCAAAATCTTTCCTTCAACCGCAGCCAGAATCAACACTGAGCACTTCCTCATTTCACACACACACACACACACACACGCACACACACACACACTTTACTCATTTCCATTGAACTGGCTGCTGTCCTTTCATGGCCAAAGAAAGTGCAACGAATAGAGGCTCATTAGTTAAAAGTTCAGTGAGGATTTGACTGAGTGTCCTTGAACTCATCATCATGTGACGTTGAGGCCACTTTAACAAACAGTCAGACATGTTGGCTGAAACCTGCTGCTGCCTGAAGGAACAAGACCTTAAAGAACTGAGTTTGTTGTAATGTCATAAGTTTATTTCTAAAATAAAACAAACTGTGTGTGTGTGTGTTTGTGTGTGTGTGTGTGTGTGTTTGTGTGTGTGTGTGTGTGTGTTTGCTGTTTCAGAGGCTGCAGGTCGATCTGGAGCGTTCTGCCTCCATCAACAGCAGTCTGGGCTCCAGAGTGGCTCAGTGCAGCCTGAACGGCCTGGCCGACTTCCTGTACAGGTACACACACACACACACACACACAAACACACACACACACACACACACAGCTCTGATGTTCGTTCTGTGACTCTTGTTTCAGTTTCCAGCGTAAAGCTGAGATGTTTCATGAGGGGATGCAGAGCGGCATGTTCGGAGACAACGAGGACGGTTACGTGTCAAAAACCATCGCTTTGGTCAACTGCTGCCCTCCGTTCAGGTACGGACGATGATGTCACACACACCCGTCCAATCACATGCAGGAGAAACATGATGGAAGTGGTGCATCATCACAGTCCCTTTTGACTGATGTTCTGTGTGTGTGTTTGTATTTGTGTGTGTGTGTGTGTGTGCAGGGGGTTCGTGCAGCGCTGTGCTCAGTGTGATCCGTCGGTCAGTGAAGACTCTTTGCGTCGAGCCAACAAAGCTCTGGATCACATCGTCCAGCAGGGAGTCAAAGTTCTGTCAGAGCGCCTCTACCTGCACATCAGGGTACAACACACACACACACACACACACACACACACACACACACACACACACACACTCACACACACACACGCACACACTCACACTCACACACTCACACACACACACACACACACACACACACACACACACACACACTCACACACACACACCCACACACTCACACTCACACACTCACACACACACACACTCACACACACACACACACACACACACACTCACACACACACGTCTGACTTTGATCTGAGTCTGAGTCTTTTCCCTCTGAGTTTCCTTTGCTGCCTTCAGGTCACACCTCTGTTGTCTCTGTGTCAATAAAGTTTTCTGAGTTCAGTTTAATGTTTGAGCTTCATTTATTCTGGAAACGTTTGTCGAAACAGTCGGTCAACAGCCTGAACACTCACATCTGCAAACACCATGCAGTTTACTTTAGAGGAAAGTTTGGGTTTAATGAGTTGGTTCAGATTTGTTCAGATTAGTTTGAGGTCTAGTTTATCTTATCAGTCCAGATTATAGTTTATGTAAAGTTTCTTACATTAGGATGAATTATTGATCAGATTCATGACTGAAGATTATTTCAGATTAAACTTTATTTTTAATCTGCTCAGTCCTGATCAAAGTGAAGGCCACTCTGCTCTCATCTGAACAAACTCTGTTCTCACATATGTATTAATATTCTATCTGTCTGTCTCTCCACCTGTCTGTCTGTCTGTCTGCCTGCCTGTCTGTTTGCCTGTCTGTCAGCCGTTCTTCGAGCGCCTGGTGAAGAGGAAGTGGCTGAGTAACGCGGAGCCGTACGAACAGATCGAAGTCGTCATCAAGGAGCACTTTAAGAAGTATCACAGGATGGACAGCCCACCTTACCAGGTAAACTCACGCGGCCACAAGTATGCGGACAGCTGAACGGTGCAGGTGTGTGTGAAGTTTGAACTCGGCTGTGTGTTGGTGTTGACTCTGATCTCAAAATGTGTGTGTGTGTGTGTGTGTGTGTGTGTCAGCTGCTGGTGGCCGAGGTGCACCGTCGGGTGGTGATGGAGTATCTCCGCTCGGTCATGAGAGGCAGAATCATCTGCACCTCGATGAAGATGAGGAAGAGGATGGCCGGGCGGCTCAGAGACGAAGGCAAACAGATCAAAGTCCTCTTCAAAGATCTGGTCAGTGAGACTTTGCTGTCTGTCTGTCTGTCTGTCTGTCTGTCTGTCTGTCTGTCTGTCTGTCTGTCTGTCTGTCTGCCTGTCTGTCTGACTGTCTGACTTTGTCCTACTTGTTTAGTTTAGTAGCTCTGTGATTGTGTTCGATGGTATATTACATCTCTGTCTGTCTGACTGTCTGTCTGTCTGACTGCCTGTCTGTCTGTCTGACTGTCTGTCTGTCTGACTGCCTGTCTGTCTGACTGACTGACTGCCTGTCTGACTGACTGCCTGTCTGTCTGTCTGTCTCTCAGGAGTCTCCGTCCAGCTGGTTGGACAGCGCTCTGTCTCACATCTCAGAGATCATCCAGCTGGAGGACGTCCCGTCCATCCAGATGGAGGTTGGAGTTCTGGTCAGAGAGTTTCCGGATGTCAGGTACGAACGAATCAAACACACCCAGTTCTTCCTGCTTTCAGCCCACCAGTGTGTGTGTGTGTGTGAGTGTGTGTGTGTGTGTGTGTGTGTGTGTGTGTGTGTGTGTGTGTGTGAGTGTGTGTGTGTGTGTGTGAGCGGGGCAAAGCATTAACACATAAGCATTTTCCTTCCTCTCTGATGGTGACGTAGCTGCTCTGAAATTTCACCTTTAACCCACTGAGTCTGTGCTTATGTATGCATGTGTGAGTGTGTGTGTGAGTGTGTGTGTGAGTGTGTGTGTGAGTGTGTGTGTGTGTGAGTGTGTGTGAGTGTGTGAGTGTGTGTGTTCTATATTAGGCGAGTTCTCTTGTTATTGTTCTCTTATTAGCTGTATGGATTATTTTTCCCTGTGTGTCCCGGGAGGCGTCTCCGTTCAGTCTGCAGCTCCGACAACATCAACAACATCCGAAGTTTTTCCTCGTTGACTCTCAAACTCCGTTTCAGCCGTGAAGCAGCACGAATGTTTGAGAAAGAGTTTTATATTTTATCATCATTTTAAAATACATTTGGACTCGACCTGAACTTTCACACCTCAGTCCGTCACAAAGGTTGAGTTCCAGGTTTGTTTCAGAGCTGTGAGAACGTTTCACTCTGTGTGTGTGTGTGTGTGTGTGTGAGTGTGTTTATGGTCCAAACAGTAGGTTTCACACACGCTGTCTGAGAGGTTCACCTTGTGTAGAGAACCCAGGTGTGGGTGTGACATCATCAGTGGGCGGAGTTTTCAGACGGTGTCCTTTCTTCTTCTGTGAGAACGTGTTTCAGGTGTAACCACCTGTCCATCCCTCTCTGTGTTCAGGAAGAAGCACGTGTCGGCCATCTTGAACATCCGTGGGATGACTCGGCAGGCGGAGCGACAGGAGATCCTCAACATCGTCAAAGACATCGAGAGCAGCGACGGCGGTGGAAACGGCGGCGGCGGAGGATTGGCCCGGCTGTCCCGGGACCGCGCCCTCTTCTCCGAGGTGCCGGTCACCTCCGAGGTCCACTGCCTGAACGTGGGCCTGAGCCGCATCGCCCTCAGCGCCTCGTCCTGCTTCAGCACCCTGCGACCGCGGCGGCGTAAAACCAGAACAGCTGTCCAGGAAAACCCGGACGAGGTCCTGTGAAGCTGCTGAGTCAGCGCGGCGTCCAGCTTCCACGGTCAAGACTCATTGTGACTGAACGTTTCCATCAGGCTGCTGCCTCGAAAAAAAGCATCCAACATGTGTTTGTTTCTGTCTTTCTGAGGGAAAAGAAGATGGTTCAAACTTTTATTCATTCTGTTTTTATTTCAGTTTTATAAAACTGAGTCTGTAGATCATCTGAGGAGAACAGCTGGACGAGGATGACGACGATGAAGACGGAGAGAACTGAAGGAAAAACTGAGCTGAACATCAGTTCTTCTCTCAAACGAGGCATGTTGTGGTCTCGGATGCATCAACACGTCACCTTCAGCCTCGGCACCAACATTAAAACATGAGTCATCGGTTTTAAAATTCTGTGGGAACAAAAAGGCACTTTTCTCGTTTTCTCGTGTAAATTCAGGATTTCTTCCCTGGAGAACAAAATGCACGTCATGTTTTGTTGACAGACTCATTTGACTCAAACTTCACGTGATATTTGCATTTTTCTGGACTCTGAGAAACACGCTGAAGTGCATTGTGGGACCTGAACTGAACGTCATTCAAAGTGCTGACTCTGTACTTTCTCACAGGCAGCGTTAACAAACAGGAACCTGCAGCTGCAGGAACACCTGCGCAGGTAACCAGAGAACCTTTAGCTTTCTTCTTGTAAACACGCTGTTCCGTTTGTGGACCAGAGAAGCTTCATGGGAGATGTAGTTTATTTGATAAAAGAAAAAAGAGAACTTTTAATCAAAGGTACTAGATGATGATCTGAGTTTTGTTACCTGAGTGTCGCCAGCTGACGTCGTATTTAAAGCAGCGATTTTAGTTCAAGCTCTTTGGTGTGGGGAGGTTTTTTCCTTTCGTCGACTTTAATGTGGAGTATAATCAAGAGGGTGTTGATTCAAAGTGTTTATACATAAAACAAGCAGAGACAGACTGAGGATTAACTGGGATTAACTGGGATTAAACCTCTTCTTATATCTAAATGGTTTATTCTGAGTTTCTTTGAACCACATTTTCATGGTTTTATATTTTTAGTCCATAAACTACAGATAAGACATTTCAATTCATGCTGATCATTTCAAACCATCAGAAACATATAGATGTAGTTACACACTCTGGTCAGTGGGGGGCAGTGTAGACTGGAGACTCTCTTCTGTGGTTTCTTATTTTCTGCTCTCTGTCTCCTGTAAATGTGGATGTATGAAATGATTCTTTCTTTGCAGAGATCAGCTTTAATGACAATAAAACAAGTGAGATTATCAAACGTTTGTTGATTTGTTCCATAAATGAAACTTTCTCCGGGTTTGATTTGAGGTTTTTAAGTCTGAAGTTAAAACTGTACATTTATAAAAGTCATTGTTTCAGTTGTAGTAGATGTAATTTAAACTGCAGGTAGATTTTATGATTCCTTATGACACATTCATGATTTTTTCAGCACATTCATAAGAAAATCTCTCTGATTTGAGCCTCAATCAGCTCTCAGACTCTCAGCTGAATGAAAACACACTCACAGTCACGTGATGGTTGTAAAACAACACTTTGTAAACACGCTGAAGTAAAAAATAAATGATTATTATGGTTTCCTTTGAGTTGTTTGACAGTGAAATGGTGACCTCTGCTGGACAGGCGGGGTGTTGCATTTGTTTGGATTTAAATCAGCATTCATGATGATAAACACAGTGTTGATGATGATGTTGTGACGCACGGTGGCCAGAGGAGGGCGGTGCACACAAACTGTTGCACTGAGCAGAGTCAAGAAACACAAACAGTTCCTGGTGGAATTTCTGCATGGTGTAGTTACACGGTGTAGCCACAGGGGGCGATGAACACCTTCCAAAAAAACGACACAAACTCATTTTCAAACAGAGAACAGTTTGTCCGCTTGCAAAGCGTCACAGACTTTATTTGCTTACATTTTTTCACTTACGGTTGATGTCTTCTGTGGAAATAAATGAGTGACAGGCAAAGAGAATCAGGGTCTCACTAATATGACAGCAGGGGGCGCTGTCCTTGTTGTGGCTTAAATTTGTGTAAAGTACCTGAAGGACAGAAGAAGAGGAAGAAGGAAGAACTTCCAGGTTCAATTTAGAGGAGGTGCAGATGCCAAAACAGGTGACATGCTGCCGCTGTTAAACACTGTTAGAGCCAAAAAATAAAGGTTGCAGAGTTTTGTTTCGGACACAAACACAAACTGTAAATATTTATATGAATAATATTTAATATAACCCTTTAAAAAGGATTGAAAACATCGACACACAGGCTGGTCAACACTGAGGGAAGCTAACAGAGCTCAGAAACAGGTGATGACAGGTGATATGTGGAAGAAAAACAGTGACCTTGCTGAGCAGGTGAGTTATCCACACACACACACACACACACACAAACACACACACACACACACACACACACACACACACACACCTCCAAAGATAAATATCATGAGCATTCAGGAAGAGAAGGACACATTTTCACATCAAATTTAACATGGAGAGAGAGTTGCTAGACATGCTAGCCTCTGAGTTAGCGTTAGCATCGATGCTAACAGGAGCTCTGGTAAGGAAACAATGAAAATATTTTTAATGGAGATTAATTTTAAACTCATATGCTGTTGTGTGTTCAGGCGCAGGACTGTGTTTCCATCAGTGAAATGAGTTAAAAGTTTGCGAGTTTTTCTGTCCGCGTGTGTGTAACCAGCTATGATGTCACACTAGTTACCAGGAAAAAGGTCAAAAATGTCTGAAACGTTGTTTAATGATGCATTTGAGTCGCTTTGCATGTTGTTTTTAAGTTTTCCCAAAATAACATGTGATTGTCATTGTTTGTTAATCTTCATTAGTGTGAAACTTTCACTGTAGGAGATGATTTCTACTTGAGATTCTCTTCACTGTTTACTGACATTTCAAACATACTGGTCATTCATCATTCATTATTCATCTCATATTATCTTTACACATTTTTTAATCAAATTTTAGTCATGAAATATATTTAAATATACATTCTATCAGATATTTGTGAATATTTTATAGTTTTTCAACTCTTTTTGGATATTTAGAGACGGACCTGTGGAGGCGTCTCACAGTTTGACCTGCTTTGGTGAAGAAGATCCCAAAAATGATCCCAACATCCCTTTCTGTCTGTCCGTCTGTCTGTCTGTCTGTTTATGTCTCCTGTCTGCATCACCTGTACTTACAGGTCCACTGTGTCGGTCCTCAGAGGAAACAGAACAGAAGCTTTAACCTAAAAAAACGACTCAGAGCGAAACTTTGATGCGATTTATTGAAGTCGTCCGTTCACAGAGAGTAAAATGTTCCAGGTGTTAGTCAGAAGTTTCCTCCTACAGAGATTAAAATACCACAGACAGATTTAAATACACGAAAACACAGTGATGACACAGTGACACCCCCCCAAAAAAACTAGTGTTCGTTAAGCTCCACCTACTTTTTAACACCTGATGTTCTCTGTCAGATGAAGTTCAGATTTCAACAGAACTAGAGCCAGACACAGGCCTTCTCTCAAAGCATCATGGGAGCTGTAGTTCAGTTTAAAGTGTTCCGTTAACTCATGCAGTATCGACGCGTTTAAGAAATGTGTTCATCTAAAAGAACTGAGCCGAAAACATCAGAAATGTGTTTAATCTTCTGGTAAATTTTGATGAAAGAAACCATGAAGTCTGTGACATCACCATTTCTGCCATCACACAGCGAATCGGCGAAGGGGGCGGGAACTTCAATCCCAAGCGTCTTCAGATTTCCCCAAAGAAGCCGAAAAATACTGAAAGTCTGACAATAATTTCATAAGTTCTCAGATGACAAAAAACAAAAAAACAACTTAAAATAAAGATTAGAGTCCTCCATCAGTCATTAACAGGTTAATGTGCAGTTACTTTTATTTTGTAGGAGTGAGGAGAGGGCGGGGTTTTACTGTGTAATCATTTACCAAAATAAAACAAAAATGAACAAGTGAAACATCAAATAGCACCAACATTAATTTCAAGCTAAATAAATACTTCGATGACATTTACAGTAAAAATATAAAACGGTTGAGTTCAAACTTATTTACAAATCACAGAGAGATAATCCAGAACCAGGACCAGAACCAGGATTAGAAAACCTAACAGGACTCGAAATGAAACCTGAACTGGAGGCAAATGAAAGAACGAGTAACAGGAAGTCACTTGTGTTTGAAGTTAAAAGTTTTCAGCAGTTTTTCCTGTTAAACTCTCGCGTTGTGACAGCAGACGTTTAGTTCAGTTTTTAGGAAAACAGATAAATATTAGACTAAAGAAACAGTGGTGACTTTGATTAAACTAATTTATTAAATCAACAAAGTGGAAGATAAAACACAACGTGAGCTTCTGGTTCTGACTGTCCTGATCCTGGTTCTGTTTCTGGTTCTGGTTTTGTGCTGCAGCTCATCCTGTTCAGATGTTTCAGACGAACAGGACAGATTGTCACCACTCGTCTGTTTGGGTCGAATCGTTTCTTTCTGCTGCTCTCCTTGTTTTTTTTTTTTTTACACGGAAACTGAAGAACATGAATAAAGAACATGAAAGCAGGTGAGCTGAGGGGGGCGCTATGAACATGTGTGATCTGAAAGAAAACTGGAACGAGAACATGTTTCAAGGTTTAATGTCAAATATATTCACAGCTTCTCACACGATTCTTTCCCTACTTATTAACAAAATACTGGCTGACCAATGACGTGCAGTCACGGCCTCTCAGCTGACCAGTCAGGATGCATTAACACCGACCAATCAGAAAAATGTTCAGCAAAGTGCTCGTTGTTGTTCTCTCCAATGAGGACAGAATGTCACGTTAACCCCACCTGCCAATCAGCTGCTACATTACAGGATGTGACATCACAGGATGTGACATCAGCTCTTATATAAAATTGCTGTCCAGGGAAAACCTTGTAACTTTCATGTGGAGTGGTTACCTGTAAGCTGTTTCTCTTTCAAAATAAAAGCATGACTCTGATGTCTGGAACTCATAATAGATGACAAGGTTTTGATAACAGTGATAAACATGATAAATATGCCTCCTGTTAAATCAGTACATGCACATAAAAACAACACGTCATGTCTGAACTGGAGCTGAATGATGATTGGATGAAAAGACGATGAGTTAAAGTGAAAAACTGGTTGGTTTGGTCGTGAAGTCTTTCTGACCTTAAGCACAAATTAAAAACATGGCTGCCGCTAAATGGACTTTTGAATTTATACGTTCAAACAAAACTGTGAAGTAACATGAATGTGATTATGACGACCATCATGTACACCGTCAACATTACGTCCTCATGTTTAACAGCATTCACCGTCTACTTTTGTCCACAGGGGGGCAGAGTAGCTCCATAAAAGTTCAACAAAGTTTTATTACATTAAGTATTTGTGTTTGATATGTTCAAACCTGAAGAAACGATGTTCCCTCTGTCAGCAGTCACATCTGAGGTTCCTTAAGGTTCCAGAGCGGTAAAGAGAGTTACTGAGACTCTTTGACAGATGAGTTTTACTTCTGTATCAAACCTTCAATCAAATGAGATTTAATAAAGAACTAAATGTTTCAAAGCTGGGGCTTAAAATTTGACTAACTGAAGTTCTGCAGGTGAAATAAAATGTCTGCTATTGTATGAAAGTGTTACATGACAACTGTTGTTGCCAAAGTCTTCCTAATATTCCTACAAACACCAAACACTGCTGACATACTGTAAGTGTTAAATATACAGAAAAAACCCAAAAAACTCCACACAGTGCAGCTTTTGATTTATGCAATGAACTGAACCATAACTTGTAAATTCAAATTACAGAAACTTCACATTTCAACCACTAAACTGCTTTTTTTAAGGTCTACCATGCAACATTTCCACATGAAAATGTCTTTTAAAAATATGAAATATTATCCCATATGTTCCTATCATAGTTGTACTAAAGGTAACAGTGTGTTTCCTCTTTCACATCATCTGTTGTTTCTGTGCTGAAAGTGCTGAAAAGGGATCCGTGTTCATTCCAAAGCCCCATTCAGACAGGATGAACACTACAGGAAGAGGTTTTTCACACTACAGTCAAATTTTAGGGAACTGATTAAGTAATGAGAGTGTGAATTAAAACTTGTTTTCACTCAAACATGAAGAGACGGCGCTCGGACGGGATTTAAATGACAGGAGGAGCAGCCACTGAACAGAAAGTCTGGAGATCACTGTGGCTGTAATTATTTCTGAAATGACTTTAAAAATGACCCAAGTACGAGCTTTGGATAAAAAGCACTAAACCGTGACACTGATGTTAAAACACCTCCAGCAGAGGCACGAATCCGGTCTGAATGAGGCTAAAAAAACTGTTTTGATTCGTTAAAATCATGTGAAAATTAAAATTTAAAAGTTATTTCACCTGCTGATTTGAAAAGGAAACCTCCAGCTGGACACTTTAAATGAAAACATCAGTCAACCCCAGTTCAAACATCCGTCTGCAGGGACGTCCGAGTCTCTGTGCTGCTCCGAGTCCCTCCTGTTGATCTGAACAGGACTGATTGATCCACTGATTCACTGATTGGCAGCGTTTTCCGTAACGTGACAGTTTGTCCTCGCAGAGACAAACAAGCGGTTATCGTCTCGTCCGTCCTCTCACACTCTGCAGGAGGAGGAAGTGGAGCGTCTCCGCAGGAAGTGGCGCTCCTCCTCACTCCCTCATGCAGACCTTGCATCTGGCGATGTTGTTCCTCTGCTGCCTGTCCTCCGTCAGAGTGGTGGAGGAGCCGTTGGAGGTGGAGGAGGTCATCTCCACCCGGGTCAGCCAGAAACTGTAGATGTTGGCGAAGTAGTGGCAGGTTCCTCGAGGCCCCTGACACTCCACGAAGGGCTGGGCCCGAAAGTTCATCAGACAGCTACCTGATGATGTCAGAGATTGGCCACCGCCCTCATCACCTGCACCTGTATGCTGAAATCAACCAGGAAATGACCTCATCATCTCGTGTTAAAGTGACTTCCTCCAGACTGATGTGTCATGTTTCAGTTACATGTAGAAGTTTTAAAGGGGATTAAGTGGTAGAAGTTTTCTCCACCCAGAAGCTGCAGCAGTAGTACTGCCATGGCAGGAGCATCATCTGTAGTTTCAGCAGTAGTATGAACAGTAGTATTATTATTAGAAGTGCAGGATGGTACCTTTACCGCTGCAGTACCCACCATGAGGAAGGAGTATCCGCTCCACAGGGTCCTCCACCTGGAGGGGCATTCTGGGTCCTCGGCGGTCTGGCTGTGCAGGGCGACAGGTGAGGAGGGGGCTTCACACACCACGCAGCGACTGATGTGACCCCTGATCCTGGCTCCGTCCACTGGCTCGATGGGGACTTCCTCCGTTGTCGAAAGCCAATAGGATTTATCGTTGCGACTGGCGTAAGAACAGGCTCCCATGTTACAGGAGGAGAAGGGCATGGTGGAGAAGACCTGCATGCAGGACCCGGCCTGACCTGGAAACATGAGCAGCACAAAAACTTATGAAGATACATGTTAACCACATGTGCAGTTCACCGGTTCCCTCAGGTTCTCAAACACTGTGGCCAACCTGCAGCCTGAGGGTGATCAGGTCCTCCAGTCAGAACCTCTCAGCTCTAAATCAAAGTCAGATTCATTTTTGTGGTGCCAAATCATAACAGAAGTTATTTCAGGTACTGATCATACGGAGCTTGTCCAGAATGTTCTCTCATTCACTTAATATACAGAGAAAAGTCCCAGCCTGCAGGACCGGAGGCTGCCACCATCTATAACCTCTTCTCTCCTTTAAGAAAGGCTTTTTTATGAATGCTAATGTACAGTTTTACTCTCAGGATGTGTTCTGTGTTCATATAAATGTACCCAGATCCTGAGTGTGAGCCTTCTCCTGACCCTCCAGGTAAAGCAGACTGTATCCTTGCCACAGGACCCTCATGTTTAGTGGGCAGGAGGGAACCGTCGTCGACTGGCTGTGAACCACCAACAGGAAGCCGGAGTTCAGGACTCTGTGTTGTCCGGGTGGACCGCATTCACCAGCTGGACCAGGAACACCTGAGACACGGAGACATCAGCAAAACAAACCCACACGTTGAAGAACTTTGCAGAAATGTAACTTCATTATGTAACTTTAATAAATGGTGAGACAACCTAAGAGACGAAGACAGACGGATAGAGAGACAGACAAGTGGAGGTCTCACCTGTGGCTCCACGTGCTCCTTTCTCACCCGGCTGGCCTGGCTCTCCTTTGTCTCCATCTGGACCTTGGGGCCCGACAGAGCCAAGCGGTCCATCTTTCCCAATGTGCCCCTTCTTGCCTGAAACACATAACGGGTTTTGTTGACGTTCAGTCTTGATGTGAGACTCAGAAGCTGCTCTTCATCAGAAGGTTTTACACTTTCCATCTGTCGACTCTTGTCAGGCGTCTGAGGCCAAACTACAAAAATTGCGTGACGGTCCAAATACTCATGAAATGAAATGTATTTTATCGGTGCAGCTGTAGTGATTTTTTGTTCTTCTCTGAGGAGGGAAACACTTTGTGATAAAAGTTTGACTATGACACGATATAATCACAACTTGGTCCAAATCTCATTACTTACCTTTAGGGCCTGGACTGCCAATTTCTCCCTCGAGGCCTTCTTCTCCAACCGGACCAGGGGGGCCAGGGTGTCCTCTGTGGCCCACTGGGGAGGGAGGATATGGGGGGCAGTCGGAGACACGTCCCTTCTCCCCCTTTGGACCCTCTGGTCCAGGGCATCCCCTTAATCCTGGATGCCCACGGGGACCTGGACAACCTTTAGGACCCCGATTACCAGGTAGTCCCATCAGACCTGAAGACCCTTTCACACCTGATCACACACAGATGTAACTGAGTGACAATCCATGATGATGTATCCAAAATTAAAAAACAGGGGGGGTTGAATTTGAACTGGAAGACTCTGAGCAGAGTCACGTCTTTGTATCTCATACAAAGAAACCAGAGGTACAAGAACGGAGTCTGACCTTTCACTCCTGGACATCCAGGGTTGCCTGGCACTCCTTTGTGCCCAGGTTCTCCCTTTGGGCCAGTTGGACCCTGGCACCCTATGTGCCCATTGTCCCCTTCGTCTCCAGGTAGTGGTGGGTTCTTACCCGGATCCCCCATGTCACCAGCACACCCTGAAGAGTCAAGCAAAGGTCAGCAGTCATTAACTGTGATTCATCTGTCTCTATTAAACCTGATAATTAAAGCCTGACCTGGCTCTCCGTCTGGTCCAGGACAGCCAGGATCTCCCTGCGGCCCAAGGACTGGACCTTTACAGATTGGTCCAGGTTCACCCGGAAATCCAGGAACACCTAAAGGGCCTACAAACAAAAAGACCTTTAGATGCATCGGAGTAAACTGTGAAGTGAAGTCAACAGTGAAGTCACATCCTCAGCCTGATGCAAATTACACTGCTACAGACCTTTGGGTCCTCTGGGGCCTTTGGGTCCTGGGGGGCCAGGCTGGGATGGGCCGATGTGTCCTGGAGGACCTAAAGGACCCTTATCTCCTGGGAGACCTTTACAACCAGTAGGGCCCAGCACACCCAGACCTAAAAAAACAGACAGATGCTATTGTGATGCCGGTGACTGCAGTAACCCCACTGAGCTTAACATTAAAAAGAAAACAAAACAAAAGGACAGACGCCTCATAAATGTGTGTGACTGAACTACAGAATAATGTCAGCGTCAAGATCTGAAGTTATTTTAAAGCCATGTTTACACTCAAGAGCATCTGAAAGAATTAAACCAGTTTGCTGTCTCAGTGTGTGTACCTCTGGTCCCCATGTCTCCCTTAACTCCTTTCAGTCCATCCAGTCCATGGAGTCCCAGTGGTCCTGGAGGACCTGAAGCAACAACATTTGTAAGAAAAAAGTTTACTCATTCTGACAAACTCACACATCTGTGGACTGAAAACTGATCAAACTATGAAAACAGACACCTGACAAAAACAAGAGAGAAACTGTCAAAATTAAATTAAACTACACTGTATTTAATCTCTGAATTCTCCTTGCCGTCATCAGGAAAACACCTGAATCTTGTGATTATTATGTTTTGTTTTTTTCTTAACGTTTGGTTTTGTTTCTTAACCTTTTTTTCCAGAACATATGATCGGATCTTTGAATTCTGTGAGCTGTGCTCACTCTTATAAGCTAAACTTGCTAAGCTACTCATGTCATTGTTGGTGTTGTTGTTGGTGTTGTTGGTGCTGTTGTTGGTGTTGGTGCTGTTGTTGGCGGTGGTGTTGTTGTTGTTGTTGGTGTTGGTGCTGTTGTTGGTGTTGGTGCTGTTGTTGGTGTTGGTGTTGGTGCTGTTGTTGGTGTTGGTGCTGTTGTTGGCGGTGGTGTTGTTGTTGGTGGTGGTGGTGTTGTTGGCAGTGGTGTTGTTGTTGGTGTTGTTGTTGTTGTTGTTGTTGGTGTTGGTGCTGTTGTTGGTGTTGGTGCTGTTGT
>JAPZDY010000024.1:25436567-25450968 GCA_029783645.1 Ctenochaetus hawaiiensis
ACCTCTCTGCCCTGTGAAACACCTTCATCCTCATCATCATCATCATCTTCATCTTCATCTTCATCTTCATCTTCATCACCATCAGCTGTGTTTGGTTTTCAGGGGGATCGAGGCCCACCAGGGATTCCAGGACAGAAAGGAATCAAACTGTACGCTGAAGGACCCAAAGAGCTGAAGGTCTGCCTGTCTGTCTGTCTGTCTGTCTGTCTGTCTGTCTGTCTGTCTGTCTCCCTCTCTGCCTGCCTGTCTGTCTGCCTGTCTGTTTGTTTTCACTAATGTTTTCTTTGGTCTATTTCAGGGAGAACCAGGTGAACTTGGACTGAAAGGTTGTCTTGGACTTCCTGTAAGTGAAAGCCGTCTCACAGTCTGACATCCTGTCTGCCTGTGCATCTGTCTGTCTACCTGTCCGTCTGTCTGCCTGTCTGTCTGACATCCTGTCTGTCTGAAACAATCATGAACTCATCTTATCCACATCCACACAGAAAACTCATGCTGTCATTGTTTTGATGGAGTCCTGATTACGACTGTGTGTGTGTGTGTGTGTGTGTTTTCTCCTCCAGGGGGCGCCGGGGAACCTGGGGTTTAAAGGAGATCAGGGCGAGCGAGGTGATCCTGGCTCACTAGTAAGAGAGAGAGAGACCTGAGATCTCATTTACAACCACATGGATCTATAATCACAATTCATTTGAACAGAAACTTCTGATCAATGTTATTGATCCTTTTCATGGTTCTTTACTGAACGAGACCTCGTCACATACCTGAGCAGGTACAACCCACCAGGTGTTTTGTGTTTGTGTTTCAGGGTAAACCAGGAAAGGATGGAGAGCCTGGACAGCTGGGAAACCAGGTAACATGCTAAGCTAACAGTATGCTAAGCTAACTAACCTGCTAACAGAAACATTCTGCTTCATTAAAAGGGAACAGAAACCCAGATCCGCGTGAGTCCAAATCCTCCTGAAGAGTCAATGTGATGCTGGCTGGACTGGTGAAATTTAACAGGAATACTCCAGAACCAGAACCAGAACCAGAACCAGTGTCTGGTTCTGGTTCTGCTTTGATTAAAGTCTGCACATCAGTTCTGTTCTGCTGACTGAACCCCCTCAGTCTGATGCTCCTCATGCTCAGAGATCATCAGTTAGAGGCAGATGCTCCACTCTGTTCTGCAGCATCCGGACTGATTAAACTCTCAGCTGGTCTCAAGTCAGTTTCAGGAGTCAGATTCTCATAGAAAAGCCTCGTGTGCAGACGAGGCGTCACAGACGTCCTGTGTGTTTGACATGTTAAGACTCTGACCTCTGACCTCTGACTCTGAGCTGTGTGTCTGCAGGGGGGTCCAGGCGAGCGAGGCTTCCTCGGTCCTCCAGGTATTGATGGAGCCAGGGTGAGTACTTTGTGAGGTACTTGAAGTGTTACTGCAGCAGTACACTCTGCGCCGTGTTAAGTGATGGTGTGTGTGTTTGCAGGGAGAGAGAGGTGACCGTGGTTTTCCAGGTCTTCCAGGAGAGGTGAGTCTGAAGTCCTGATCTCTGCTGAGTTAACAGAACTGACAGGAAGGAGGACCTGAGGGCGGAGCCAACAGTGTACTTCCTGCCTGTTCTGCAGCAGCAGACCTTCAGTCTTCATGTAAAAAACTTGTTTGTGTTTTTATCAGATGGTGTGGAATCACATATTCCTGAAGGGTCAGCTCGGTGTCCCCGGGCCCCGCGGCCCCCCCGGACTCCCCGGACAGCAAGGTGGTGCAGAGAAAATCATTTAAAGCTTCTGTGTTTTTCTGGTTTCTGGTTGGATGTTTTGCTTTTGTTGGTGCAAAGTCCCGTCATGCAGGATCGACAGATCCACCGAGACTGAAACCTGACGGCTGTTTGTTGTCGTGTCAGAACAGAAAAGATTTATTTATCTGTGACGACATCGACAGAACAGGAACAAAATTCAGAATTAATGATTTGCAACAAAGATCTGACAGAAATTTCTTAGAAAAAGTTCAGGAGTCAACAGTGGAACATCTTTAGAAAGTAATCTATTACTCCTGTAAACCGATCTGTTCATTAAACATCAGTCATATCTCGTTTCGTATCATTGTTAAAGAAATGTTTTCATGCTAATGCTAATGCTAATGACAGAAGTGTTCCTCTTTTCTGCTTCTTTCAGGACTCATTGGCTTTCCTGGTCTGCAGGGCGAGCCAGGTACACACACACACACACACACACACACACAGATAAGATACTAATCAATAATCAATAGCACTGTTCTAATCACAGAGTATTTGGTGAAATGGATCCGCCTGAATGTGTTTAATGTCACATTTTGTCGACTTTCAGTTTGATTCTTTGTTACTGAATCTCGTTATGAAGCCTCATGTTTTTCTGTGTTTAACCTGTAAATTCATCCCATCAAACAAAGTTTACTTTGAATTTACTGAACTCAAGTGTTTGAACTCTCTGAAGACAACAAATACGATCTGTGTTTAACTTTTGTACCACAAACTGACTCACACTGAAACACTTGATGGTTTTTCAGAATAAAACTACAAAAGTACAAACGTGTAATCCTGAACCTGTTTCACTTCAGACCTCTGGACTCTGGTTTGACTCTAAATGACGCTTGTTCCTCTTTCCCTCCAGGTGTGTCTCTTCCTGGTTCACCGGGCCCTCAGGGGCCACCCGGGTTCCTTGGAATCAAAGGAGAACCAGGAGAGCCGGGACCGATAATCACTGGACCGCCGGGACGGACTGGAGTCCCAGGAGGTCGTGGAGTGGGAGGAGATCCAGGAGAACCAGGAATACCAGGTGACCTTCTGCCTTCTGTCCTCACATCTTCAGTCACTTTCACACTCTGACTGAAAGTTTGTCTTCGTCTGAACGGACAAACAACTGCAGTGTCATTAAACTCTTTCACTTTGTCTCACAGGTGAAGTTTCAGGAAAAACTTGATGAGAAAATGCTAATAGGTCCATCGGTGGTTAGCTTAGCACAGAGGCTGAAGCAGGGGGAACTGTTAGCTTAGCTACAAGAGAAGAGCTAAATAAAACAAACCAACTGACTCATTAACTTCTAAATCTGTCTGATTGTGTTCTCAGAGTTCCTGCCGGGAGATGTTGGTCTTCCAGGATTTAAAGGTCGAAAAGGACTGACGGGACTTCCTGGAACCAGAGGGCAGGTTGGAGAGACAGGTGAGGAACAGGAAGTTACTGTGTCACATGACGTGATGGTTTATAATAAATGATGTCATGCGTCTGTGGTCTCACCACGTGGGTTTAAAACAGCAGATTTCTAATGGAAGTTTTGAATGGGATTTTTCAGAAAACATTAATTTCTTCTGATATTCACAGATTGTAAACGACACAGTCTGTAACTGTCAGTTTATTTTGTCTGTTATTTTCAAACAAACTCATGTCAGTCGAATGAAGGTCAATGATTCAAATGTTTGAGCATCAGGTTCAAGTTTTCAGCTCAACATCCATCCGGTTTGTTTCCATTCACCTGCCTTCGATTGGATTCACAGCAGGAGCTTCTTATTGATTAACTGATTGACTGATTGGTTGGTGTTTGCCAGGTGAGAAGGGGGAGGTGTGCAGGGCCTGCCAAATTGTTTTGGGTCCTCCGGGACCTGCAGGTGAACCAGGAGAGCCAGGTGAAACAGGGGCTTCAGGTAAGAAACACACCTGATCAGGCTTTACACTCTGATTATGTGAACTGTAGGTGCTGTGATTGACTACAATGCATTTTTTTCATAAATAAAAGTTTATTCACTTTATTTAATTTGCTAAAAGTCGTCTCAAAGAGAGGAGACAGTACGAAGGGAACCAGGAATCAGATCAGCAGCTGAGTCAGATTCACTGAACACTCACCTGTCTGTCTGTGATGTTGTTCTGTTTCCAGGCTTGGCAGGTTCTCCAGGAGCCAAAGGTTCCAAAGGGGTCAAAGGTATCACAGGACCACCTGGTCCACAGGTGAGCCCACTGCTCACCTTTGTGTAGTCGGATCCATTGGAGGTCCACTTCTCTCTCTAAAAATATCTGCTAGAAATTTTGGCAACATGTTTGTGTTTTGTCACTTTGGACAAAAGAATCTGCCAAATGCATAAATGAAAATGATGCTGTGAATTTTCATTAATTTTCCTTTTTAAGAAATATTTGTGTAAATAGTTCAGTGACTGCAGAGAATTTGTATCTGTTGGATCAGTTTCTGATGAATGAACACACAAATAAAACCACTGTGTTCACATCCAGCAGTCACATTCAGTGACGCACACATTTTGATCAGAGAGCAGAACTTGTGTCATCCTCTGATTGGGTATTTAATCTCTAAGTGTGTGTTTTGTCTGTTTGTCTGTCTGTAGGGACCCTTCGGTATCCCCGGCCCCATGGGGCCCACGGGGCCTGTAGGTGACCCTGGAGTCATGCAGAGGGTGGGGCAGAAGGGAGAGGATGGGGACCAGGGAAACGAGGGACCACCAGGTTTTCAGGGTGGCGGCGGACGTCCTGGAGTCACGGGACCAAAAGGTTTTCTGGGAGAGAAAGGAAGCCCTGTGAGTATCCAACTCTTCATCCAGAGAGACCGTTAGTCCAGACCAGACCGGTCCTGGGGGGCTGTCTGTGCTCACCAATAAATGAGCACACACAGCCGGTTCACACACTCATCCTGATCAATAATCACTGAAGCTGCTGATCAGCGATCAGAAATACAATCAGCTGTTCAAATTCTACAGAATAACCCAACATGTTTAATCGCCACCTGCTGTCACAACATACTGTGACTGTGGTTAAGGGTTTCTGTTTTGGAGAGCAGTGTTTTTATTGATTTCGCCACCAGATGGAGCCAGAGTCAAAGGTTTGATGATCACATGGTGATGAGGTGATGCTTGTCTCAATCCTGCGTCTGTGAAGCTACAACACAGAATCATTTCTGTCTGAAACACATCCGCAAATAAAAAAGATGTGATGTGTTGATTTTCTCTAAAATTCCACCTTCAGGGGCCTCTGGGGCCAAAAGGTGACAGGGGCCAGCTCGGGGAGACTGGTTCCAGAGGACCATTAGGACAGATGGGGCCACTGGGACCTCCTGGAATCGGGGCTCCTGGTCCTCCAGGACCTAAAGGTGATGTGGGAGACCTTGGACAACCAGGAGATCCTGGAAAACTAGGTGAGGACGTCTGAACTGCAGAGAGTCGGTTCACATTTAACCAGAATCTCAGAGGAGGAGGACTGAACCTTCAGCCAGTTTAGTCAAGTGGTTCTCAAGCTAAAACTGAAACTGAGAGGTCTTCAGATTTATAACAGAAAAGAAAAAACATCTCTCAGCTTTCGTGTTTTTATGAAATATTGGATCATTGGGACAGTTTTTAAAATATGATCTTCTGAGAAGTTTAAATGAGAAGAGTTTGTTGGAAGTGATAACAACTCACCTGTCTGTTTGTTCATACAGGTGAAAAAGGTTCTCCAGGTGAAATCAGAACCACTCCAGGAGATCCAGGACAGAGAGGAGAGAAAGGTTTATCTGGAAATCCAGGACCTGAAGGTGAGACACTTAAAACCTCCGCAGCTCTGAGCATCGTCCTCAGGCCTCATCCATTCTTCAGTTCTGAAGCAGCAGTGAGGAGATCACACAGATCCTCAGTTACCTGAGATTCAACCTTCCAGGTCACTTTGACTAAATCTACTCAGACACGTTAAATAAAACTAAAGAGCACCGAACCTCGGACACAGTTTGTGTTGTTTCATCGATTAAGTCGGTTTAATTCTGTAATAAACTATTTTCCCACATTATGACTCAGAAAAACTCAGGTTGCTGATCTGTCACTTCATCCTCTGTGAGCTCACCTGTCCACTCACCTGCTGTCTCTGCTGTTCTCAGGTGTAACGGGGCTTCCAGGTTTTCCAGGAGCTGTTGGTCCAAGGGGAGAAAAGGGAGATGTAGGATTTTCAGTTCAGGGTCCTCCAGGCTTCCCAGGGGTCAAAGGTCAGGTTCATGAACAGTTTGGATAAAGCAGTTGGCTGAGGCTTTCAGTGAATGAAAGATGATGGATAACAAAAAGCCTTTCTTTCGTCTGGTTCAGGACTCAAAGGTGTTTCAGGAGCTCCAGGTTTACCAAGTTTTGGAATCAAAGGTCGGGCGGGGCCATCAGGACCCCCAGGGATGCCAGGCCCGAAGGTAATGTTGACTCACTCAGACAGGAAGTCTTGACATGAAGGAAATACCGTCAGAAAAGTTTCAGCCCAGAAACATTTGAACACGGAGTAAAGAGGATCTCACTGCCAGTCTTACATCCCACCCTTAGAGGGCGCTCCAGCGCAGACAGAACCACATCTGATGGATGTGAACGGAGGTCGTGTTGAGCAGCCTCCTTCATCCTCTGCTTGTCTTTGTGGTCACAGGGGGACAGAGGCATCGGCTTCCCGGGTAGGCAGGGTCAGTTAGGCCCACAGGGAGAAGATGGTTCTGTGGGACCTCAAGGAGACCCTGGACTACAAGGACCGGATGGAGCTGCAGGACCTCTAGGACAAAACGGAGCACCAGGACCGGAAGGTAGTCTTTTTAACCTAAACCTGCAGTGTCAGGCTTGTAGTCGGGTCCAATCAAGTTTCTAAAACTGCTCTTGAGTTCATTTGTGTCAAGATTCAGATCACCTTCTCTGAAGGTTCTCAGTGAGGTTGTTTTGGTTCAACTTTGATCTCTATGTTCAGATCTGCTGAAGCAAATCATGCCTAAAAGGGGAAAACCTTCACAGAGGTTCAAAAAGGTCAAACAACACAGGTTTAAAAAACAAGAAGTAAACTGAAGTTTCTCTCAGGTCACAGTGGCTTTGATGGTGTACCCGGTCCAGTTGGCCCTGTTGGACAGTGTTTTCCTGGAGCTCCTGGACCTGCAGGAGAGCAGGGACCGATGGGCGTCATTGGATTCACAGGTAACATCTTTCATCTCATCTGACTCTGGGCAGCTCCAAAAACTTGGAAAGTGATGATTCAGTTCCTTTGCTTCTTGAGCTGAAAGGTTGCAGGAAAAGAAAAACCACCTGTCTATCAGTCTAACAGGTATCTGGTCTTGCAGGAGTCCGGGGCCCAAAGGGTGTGCGTGGTGACCCAGGGCTGCCTGGTGTGGGAGCCATCGGGCCTCAAGGGGACTATGGGACGCCAGGGTTCGATGGGTCCCCTGGGTCAGTGGGAATAGTCGGACTGAAGGGCCTGAGAGGGACCAATGGGGAACCAGGAATCCCAGGTAAGGAGGTGTGGTCACACCTGCTAGTTCTGCTTTATCAAGCAGGTATGTGCACATTTATAACTATTTGATGGATTTCACTGAAATTTGGTTCAGACTTTCATGTTCTTCTTATGATGAACTGTATCAGCTTTATTGATCTTCTGAGTTTTCATCAGCTTAGCTTTTTGCTGACCGTGCTAGCATGGCTGTGGATATGAGAGGGAAATATCCAGCCAACATGTGAGAATAGGTCATTGCAATATCCTTACTAGTGCATTAACATCCACATATATTTGTGTTTCTAGGCGCCAGAGGGGAGGTGGGTCCTCCAGGAGTACCTGGGTTTCCAGGGCCTAATGGGAAAGCAGGAGAAATTGGACAGCCAGGACCAAGAGGTTTCATCTATCAGTGAATGGATCTCTCAATCAGGCAAACAATTGGATAGTTTTGTCTGACTAAAACTGTCTATGACCTGTCTGTCTTTCAGGTCATATGGGCATAGATGGGGTCAGGGGTTCTCAGGGGCCGAAGGGGCTGCAGGGAGACAGAGGAGAACCCGGATTAAAAGGAATCCAGACAGTTGTTGAAATATATGGAGATCCTGGAGAACTTGGAAGCCCTGGTACGTGATGCTTTCAGGTTCTGTATGGATATAGCAGCACTGTTAGAACTGTGCCTGATATCACTGACCACTGTGCAGTCAGCCAGTGTGAGCCTTTAGATCTCTGCAGGTACTGACCTTGGTGTTCCTCATGGTTCTTTTCTTGGACCAGTTTTATTGTTACTTCATGCTAGTTTTTGCGTTGACTCTGTACATAAAAGCTACAACAAACAGCTGGATGACCTAGTTGATGTGTTGGTCTACCTGTCTTTGACCTGTCTGTCTGCTTCCTGTCACATACTCAGGGTTCAGGGGTTTTACTGGCATCAAAGGGGAACAAGGCCCCCCAGGGCCACAGGGCCCTGACGGCATCAATGGCAGCCCTGGAAATGCTGGGCCACGAGGTGAAGAAAACTAAGTGACTCATCCTGTTTGTTTGCACACTTGATTTTTGTCAACTAGGACTGAGATGTTTGCTTTTCCTGGTGTCCAGTGAAAACCTGAAGGAGCCACGTCACATGAAAATCAAAGAAAAAGTCAGGAAATATGAAGTTGCTTCCACTCCTTCAAAGTCCAGACCAACATAATGTTACTCACGTCACCTTTGTATGAGTTTGCTTGAATGCTGATTTATATTTTTGGCAGTTGATGAATGTGTGTGTGTGTGAGTCCATCAGGATATCCTGGAGACCCTGGCAGAGATGGAGTAAAAGGTCCTCCTGGTGCCTGTGGACCTGATGGTGAACAAGGACAGATGGGCAGGCCAGGTAACAAACTTGCAGGACCAACAGTTTCATTACAATAAATTCAAGATAATTCTCTGTATCTGCAGGTACCGATTAGACCTTTGATGATTAATACTGAGACACCTGTACTTCGACTCTATGAACACAAACTTTGCTTTCTTTGTTTCTGTACCTCACTCTTTCAGGTTGTAAAGGGCACAAAGGTTTGCCAGGACCTTGTGGGCAACCTGGTCTCAATGGGAAGCCGGGCCCTGAGGGACCCAAAGGTCCTAAAGGTGAACCTAGCCCACCTGGACCAGGGTCCAAAGGATTTTCTGGTGGAAAGGTATTGTGCACATACAGAGGCACAGAAACATGACTAGCCCAAACCCAAGTTACCAGATGGTAAACCTGAAGAAAATGACCTTTAACAGATCAGAGCGTCAGAGGAAGGCTGTTCGCAAAAGAATCACTCACCATAAAATATAAAACAGTTCAGGATTCTGTCATGACAATCACATCGTTTATTTTTAATCAACACTGATGTTAAATCTGTCTAACCAGAGGTCCAGATGTATTAATTAGCATATATATATGGGTGGAGTCTCAATATTTGCATGATGTTCTATAGTAAAAAAATGTTTTAACACAGCTCTTTACCTCAAACCTATTCTCCATGTATGCAGATGATGATCTGCTTTATGTTGCCATTTCCTTCCAAGACAAAACTATTTTTTTCTGAAGAATCGACCTTCTAAATTGTCTTTACATTCAAATTTTGTCATATGGCCATTGATGCTCTCCTGTTTGTAATTTAGCCTGATGCCCCTCTTGTCTTCTTGTTCTCTGTCTGTCTCTCAGGGGACTCCAGGATGTCCTGGATCTCCTGGTGTAAAAGGGAATCCAGGAGATGTTGGAGACTTTGGGCCTCCAGGAGCCATCGGTCCCTGCGGCTCCAAAGGACATTCTGGAGCCCCAGGATGCAGAGGTCTCATTCATCAGAGTTTATACATCATATATCTGCAGTTTGTACATTAAATATTCAATTTATGTGCTGTTCAAACAGTTAATACATCACATATCTACAGTTTATACATCTGGCCTCAGTAGGGCCGGACAGAAAAACGACTGAGCTGAAACTCTATAAAATTCTTCAAAGTGGAGGCTGCAGATTTTTGAAGTGTTCAGCATAGATCACCAAACCTAACACAAGATAAATGAAAGCCTCTGTTACCTGCCAGTCTGTCTGTCTGTCTCTTTCAGGTTCACCTGGGTCTGCTGGTGAAAAGGGCTGTGATGGTCCTCCAGGGACAAATGGCCCTCCAGGTCCCACCGGCCTCACAGGTACATAAAGAAATTTAACAGTTTTGCTTTGTTGAATCTAGTCACAGCTCTACTGTCTAAACTGTCCCCTAATGAGTTAAACATTATCTTCTTCTCAGGGAACAAAGGCGCTCCTGGAGATCCTGGTCCAGCTGGTCCAAGAGGAAACCAGGGGCAGGACGGTATACCAGGACCTCCTGGAGAGAAAGGAGCCATGGGAGGTGGGAGTCTAGATTAAACTGAATCAGACTGGACAGTGATCACTCTTGATCTTTATTCTGATTGGATAAAAGTGGAATGTTTGTTGGGAACAGCTGAGGTTTCAGGTCGAGCTCAATAGCTAAACTAGTCTGATGGTGGTCGTTTGTTTCTCTTTGTTCTGTTTCCTTTCCACAGCTCCTGGAGTTGGCCCCCGTGGCCCAGAGGGGCCAAAAGGAACCCCTGGTGAGTCTATAGATGTGATTATGGATTTGCTTTTTAGACAGAACAAAAAAAAAGAAAACAATTAAACACCCACCTTTCATCACCTCTCATCTCCAGGGTGTGCTGGGGAGAAGGGTCCTCCTGGTCCCTGTGGTCCCCCTGGTCCCTGTGGTCCTGAAGGACACCCAGGATGCCCTGGTCCTCCTGGACCTCCTGGTTCCCCTGGTCTTCCTGGCATAGAGGGAGTTTGCGTTGAAGGAGGCAAAGGACACGGTGGATTGCCTGGAGAACGTGGACCCAGAGGTGACGGGACACACAGAGTTAAATGAGCTGACCGTCGACGTTTCAGTCCTTTTTCATGGCCAGACGGACTTTAGTTTACCTGCATGCACCAAAGTCTGCTCAAATATGACTGGTCAACACGACTCGACTACAAACATAAACCAGAATGTTTCAAGTATCAAAATCTTGTGCTTGTTCACAGATTCTGTCTCTGAAAAATTTATTTGCAGAGATTTTTCTTGATGTGTCCCACTGCACCACAGGGTGAATCCCAAACCTGGTTTATGACCAAAAACCTGCAAAACAAACAACAGTCCCAAAGGCCTCATCAGTACTTTCACATTAAGTTCAAGGCACCACTGTGTCTAAGTACAGAGCTGCTAGCAAGACTGCAGCCTCCAAAGTCTCTCTCACAGTTAAGCTGAATTTAACCACATGATTTGTTTTGCTGGGCCAGCGTGAAGCAGATAATAATAAACCAGTATCATCTGCATATTGAGACAAGTAAACCAAAACATAAACTAGATTTGTTACCATGTGCAACTCTAAGAGAAGGTTTGAAGAACACAGCAGCTTAAATAACTTTGTGGTGTCTGTTTCTCTGTAGGTCCACCAGGCTGTAAGGGTCCCCCTGGTCCTCCAGGTCCTGGTTTTAAAGGAGACAAGGGATATAAAGGGCCAACAGGTGCACCAGGACCACCTGGTTGCCAGGGTGACCCTGGTGCAAAGGGCAGGCCGGTCAGTACATCCCATAGTTACACTGAACAACAGATATTCAGCGCTCAGTATCCAGTTTAACTTAAACCCTCATTCTGAGACTGGAACTATGGACTAAACTGTGTGTCCTCATAGTCCTACATCTGTGAGTGTGACCCAGTGATGTTGTTGACAGGGTGAAGACAGACCTCCAGGCCCCAGTGGACCAAAAGGCTGTATGGGAGAAACTGGTGTCACTGGACCTGTCGGTAAGGACTCCAGAGCCAAAACCAGTAATCCAACAAAACAGCAAACAGTGACAAAACAGAACAGAAGCGTCTAATCACTTTAACACTGATTTCAAACTGACTCTGACGCCTCTGTAGAGTTTATCTGAGACGTACTCTGGTGGAGTGTGAACCTGAAACTCGCTGCTGTCTCCTTTGTCTGTCAGAACGTCTGAAGATGATCTCCATGGTTTTTTTAGACAGTCAGTTTAAAACAGAGCTGCCTCTGTGGACTCTGACCTCTGTGTGTGTTTCAGGTTTGAAGGGGGAGGATGGACCATCAGGTGAAAAAGGCCCACAAGGACCTCCGGGACCACCTGGGAGGACAGGTAACACAAGTGACATCACACAATGAGCAGCAAACTGTCCAATCACAGCAGACACACACCTGAGAATTTCCACCCAACACTGATACAGTGTACTGACACCTGCATGCTGGTGGAAGTATTCATTGTGGTTTTGAATGCTGCCCCCTGCAGGCCTGAGAGGGAAGGATGTATCGGTGGAGGTGAAGGCGTTTCCAGGAGATAAAGGCCCAACTGGAGCCCAGGGACCCCCAGGACAAAAAGGACCCCCAGGGACTCGAGGGGCACGTGGACCTCCAGGTGAGTCTGGAACAGTGTTTTATTTTCAGTTGTCAGACTTTAAGTTTTATCGGTCTGCTGTGACGTTTGATTCAAATGGTGGGAACATCTGGATCCGAACAGAGTGACTCTGGTTTCATAAACAGAGTGAATGAGACTCCAGATACAAACATTCAGTTGTGTGTTTTGTGGCTGAAGGTTTTAAAGGCAGCAAAGGGAAGGATGGCAGGAGAGGACAGTTTGGACGTCCAGGACTGAAAGGAGAAAAGGGAGACCCTGGATGTCAAGGAGCTAAAGGTCAGCGTTTCAAACAGAACCACAAGTTATTATCGTCAACATTACGGGAAGTTTTAATAAGCTTTTGTTGTTGATTATAAACTCATCCAGAACACGTGAGTGTTGAGCTGCAGCCGTTTCTCTGCAGACTTCTCTCTTACTTACTTGGACTGTTAAAAGCTGGAAAACAATAAAAGCTCTGGTCCTTTTCCCTCCTTAGAAGTTTGTTGTCATGTGCTCAGAGAAGCACCTGATTCATCCACAAACGCCTCTGTGTCGACAGGTATCACAGGTGAACAAGGTCCAGTTGGTGCTAAAGGTGTTCGAGGACCGAGGGGTGCCATCGGAGACATACGAGACAAGGACAGCTTCCTGTTCACCAGACACAGCCAGAAACTCATCATCCCAGAATGCCCTGCAGGTTCCACTCAGGTGTACAGCGGATACTCGCTGCTGTTCATCAACGGAAACAACCGAGCTCACGGACAAGACCTGGGTAACCCGAGAGCAGCAGAGAAACACTCACCGCAGCATTATGAGAACAAAAAGAATGAAGTTTAACAGAAAGAAGTTTTGAAAAACTGAGAAGCTGTTTGGCAGAAAAACTGTCACTTTGTAAAGTTCAGTGTCTCTCTCTCTGCAGGTACGTTAGGTAGCTGTCTGCCTCGTTTTACCACCATGCCCTTCCTGTTCTGTGACACCGATCAGACGTGTCGCTACGCCTCACGCAATGACTACTCCTATTGGCTGTCCACCGATGAACCGCTGCCCAGCAGCCAGTCCTTCATCTCCGAGGATTCACTGAGGAAATACATTGGCCGGTAACACACACACACACACACACACACTTAAACATACACACGTTATAGACAGATTTATGCCGCCTTTACAAACACGTGTATTTCCATGTTTGGGCGACACTCTGTGTGTGTGTGTGTCTCATAGTTGAAGGTGTGTGTGTGTTTTTCTCATGTCTGAAGCTGTGTGTTTGTTAAGTGTGTTTGTGTGTGTGTGTGTTGCAGGTGCACGGTGTGTGAGGCCCGAGCCAACGTGATCTCCATCCACAGCCAGACGGCGGCGATGCCCGCCTGTCCGGCGGGTTGGGACTCTCTGTGGGCCGGATACTCGTTCGTGATGGTGAGCTGACGACGGCGGACTTCAGCCTCGTTTTTAAACTTCATGATGAAGAACTTCCAACAGTTTTTTCCAATAAAACATTTATATGATCATAAAAATGAATCAGGAGCTAAAAACCCAAACACACAGTTGACAGGCCACACCCCCTCCAAGCACCAAACACACAACCTCAGAGGAAACAGACTGTCACCTGAGCCGAGTTCAGAACCTGATCACAGAGGTTTCACATGTGTTTGCTGTGAAAGTTGGTTTCAGTGTGTGAGTGCTCACTTGACCTTTGACCCTTGCTGCTGGTGCTGTTGATGTGCAGGAAACGGGAGTCGGGGCCGAGGGCTCAGGTCAGCCTCTGGCTTCTCCTGGATCGTGTCTGGAAAACTTCCGGAAGATTCCCTTCATCGAGTGTCACGGCAGAGGAACCTGCAACTACTACACCGACTCCTACAGCTACTGGCTGGCTGCTCTCAACCCCAGCGACATGTTCAGGTACGACACACAGGCTCAGGTGAGCCACACCTGCATCAGCACGCTCAGGTAGCAAACACCTCATCACATGCAGACACTCGCTAGCGTCACTCAAATCCAACTCTGACACATTACCTTGTTTCTGATAGAGCCCTCTAGTGGCAGAAGTGACAGAGTGCCTGCTGCAGTCCTCATAAACACCAGCAGGGGGCAGCGTCCTCAGTTTGACAGGCAGCATGTGTGTGAATGAACCTGCAGAGCTCAAAACAAACAGAGTCAGAAGCGAATTTTATTTCTTATTTCTGTCTCTCTCTCCCTGTCTGTCTCCCTGTCTCTCTCTCTCTGTCTCCCTGTCTCTCTCTTCATGTCTCTCTCTGTCTGTCTCCCTGTCTCTCTCTCTCTCTCTCC
>JAPZDY010000024.1:25498812-25511026 GCA_029783645.1 Ctenochaetus hawaiiensis
TCTCTCTCTGTCTCTCTCTCTCTCCCTCTCTCTGTCTGTCGGTCCCTCTCTCTCTCTCTCTCCCTCTCTCTGTCTGTCTCTCTCTCTCTGTCTCTCTTTCTCTCCCTCTCTCTCTGTCTCTCTCTCTCTCTGCTGCAGCTCTCTGTCCTTCAGGGTTGCAGATGCTTCTCAGGTCACCATGGTAACTGTTGCCAGGAGCTGTTGCTATGTGCCTGCATCTCGGAGGCAGAGAGGCAGAGGGAGGTTAGATAACAGGTTATTATATAAACATGGCTGAATGAGCATGAGGAGGCTCAGAGAAACGTTAGTGCAGGTTCATTTGGCTTTTGTCTTTGTCCTGAATTCACGTCAGCATGGACGTTATTTGTCATCATCATTGATTATCGAGGCAATAAAGTGACGGTTGTGACATCAGTTGGATGTGGGCGGAGCAGAGCGCCCCCTGCAGGTCAGGTCATTCCTCTGGTTCATCATTAATTCATGTTTTGAAGCCAAATGTTCAGTGGAATCAGAAACAATCTGCTGCCCAGTCAGTGACTCAGCTCACAGCGCCCTCTATCTGCAGGTGATGAATCCTCACAAACACTCACCTCTTCATGAGCAGGTGACCTTCATGCCTGAGGACGTTAACAAGAGAAAAGTCAGCTCAGCTCACAGAGTTCGATTGACCCGAAGCACCAAAATGAACAATGTCACAGAAAAAAATCTGGAAATGTTTCTGTTTGTGTCCCAAAAGTTTTATTACAACAACTGGACGCAGAATGAGAACAAGTTCTGTGTTAAATGGACAAGTTGCTCGTCTTGAAATCCTCCTCTGGTTGAACCAACATGAGACTGCAGGTGATTTAACTTTATATCCTTTTATTTATTTTCTGTAAGGAAGCAGAACTCACAGTCGGCTCACACACGAGTCCACATGTGGACTGTTATCTCTCTGCAGTCTCCAGTTTTCAGTCTTTGACTTTCTGAAGCTGGAGCAGACAGCAGGGATTAGTTTTTCATCTCGGCGTCTCCCCCCCGGGTGGTGCAGTCTGCTCCCACACTGCGGATTACTGAGACAGACGGAGACAGACGCAGACAGACGGAGGGACGCTCTGATGTTTTGATTTTACTCAGAAAGCTGGTCTGTTCCTGTCCAGCTGCGACGGTTCAGCTGAGGGAAGATCTGAGCCTTCAGGTGTGACACTAAGCTCTAAGCAGCTTTCTTTGCCCCGGATTTCGCCTGTCAGGCATCCTGCAGTTTGCCTCCCCTTCCTGCTGAAGGTTGTTGGGACTTTTTGCAGCCTGACAGAAAAACCTGCAGAAACTTCATGAAAGTAAAAAAGTAAAACCCTCTAAATATGTCGCACACACACACACACACACACACACACACACTGAAGAAACTGAACCTTCGCTTCGTCCTCAGGGAGGATTCACCTCCTGACTTATAGCGCCCTCACCAGGCCAAAACTTCTTTGTTGGTGTTTCAGCTGCTGGCTCCAGCTGTGGACTGGCTGGACTACCTGTCGTCCTCTCTGTCTCCTCTGGAGCTGAACGACACCGAACCTGTCGTCCTGTACGCCAGAGAGTACCTGCAGCAGGTGTCCGAGCTCATCAACAAGACCGACCGCAGGTACGACACCGTCTGTCTTACTGTAGATTTAAACCCACAGCACCACCGTGTGTCAGTGACGGGTAACTGCACCTGTCTGTCTGCCCACCTGTCTGTCTCTGCAGTCTGTTGAATAACTACATGATGTGGACGCTGGTTCAGAAGAGCGTGGCGAGTCTGGATCAACGCTTCGAGAACGCTCAGGACAAACTGCTGGAGAGTCTCTACGGGACCAAGAAGGTACTTCAACACACAGAATACTACTGTTACTATTACAAGTACTGCTACTGTTACTATTACAAGTACTGCTACTGTCACTGCTATAACTACAGTTACCACTACAAGTATCATAGATATTACCGCAGTCACCGCTGCTGTTACTGTTAGAAATACAACAGAACCAGTTCCTTGTCAGAACTGCTGGTACTGATCCAGGTGTTTCTGTCTCTACAGCAGGTAAAAGTGCTCTGGTTTCAGTAACTACAGGTAGTAATCCTCCTCTCAGCCCCGTTGATGGAGCTGTTTTTTGTGTGCATGTCTCCTTACTGGCTTTACTGGGTTCTAACTTACTGGGCTCTAACAGGCTTTTCTGAGCTGGTGAAACTGTTTTCAACCGACTGGTTCTGGTTCTGGACTGCTGGAACTGCAGTTGCTACTGTGTTTAACTGGTTTTAGTTTCACTGAAATTACCCATTTCTAACTGGTTCCAAACTGGTTCCAGTAAGAGGGGCAGGAAGTGGAGGAGCTGATCAGTGAGTCTTTACAAACTGGTTTCTGCCGTCTGATTTTGGTCTCATTGTTCTGCAGGTTCTTATATAATCAGTTCTTAGTGGCTCCAACCAGATCTCATTAGCTTTGAACCACAACAGTCCACCATCTCTGCTGGTGTTAATGGGGCAGCTGAGAACTGAGGCACAGGAACCAGGTTCTGACTGGTCTGTGAATCCAGCAGCTCCCAGTGGAGAAACTGGTTCCAGCAGTCTGTAGGTGGTTCTGACTCGTCTGCGTCAACCTTTGATTGGTTCCACCTGTGGCTGCAGTGTTTGTAACTGGTTGTAACTGGTTATAACTGGTTGAAACTGGTTGAAACTGGTTGAAACTGGTTGTGATGTGTTGCAGTCCTGCACCCCCCGCTGGCAGACGTGCATCGGGAACACTGACGACACACTGGGCTTCGCTCTCGGAGCGCTCTTCGTCAAGGCGACCTTCGACAAACACAGCAAAGAGATCGTAAGTTGTTTACGCCTGAAGGTTGATGATCTACATGTGGTCGCTGGGACGGAGGTTCTGGTTCTGATGCAGGTCTGATCTGGTCTGGTTCTTCCTCTGTCGCTCTCAGGCCGAGGAGATGATCAACGAGATCCGCTCAGCGTTTAAAGAAGCTCTGGACCGACTCAACTGGATGGACGACCTCACGAGACAGGCTGCTAAAGACAAGGTACGCAGACAGGTGCACAGACAGGTGCACAGACAGGTGGACAGACATAGTTAAATGCTCTACTGTTTCTGTTTGTCCCTCGTTAGGCAGATGCGATCTACGACATGATCGGTTTCCCAGAATTCATCCTGGACCCCAAAGAGCTGGACGACGTTTATGACGGGGTGAGTGACAGCTGTCAGTCATCACTCATTCACCTGCAGACAGGTGGAGCAGGGAGACGGGTTGATGTTTATGTTTGGGTCCAGTTGAACATCATGAATCGTTGCTCTGCTGCCCCCTGCTGTTGTGCTGGTGTGATAACAGCCTCTGTGTTGTGTTTCAGTACGAGGTGTCGGACGACAGCTTCTTCCAGAACATGTTGAACTTCTACAACTTCTCGTCCCGAGTGATGGCCGACCAGCTGAGGAAGACTCCCAACAAAGACCAGTAAATATGATGGAGACCAGTGAAACCTGAGAACATGAGAACATGAGATCAGAGCTCGTACTCACAGCTACAAGAGATTTTCTGTGTGAAAAAAGTCTGAAGAATCTTTAACAGAAACCTGCTCAGATCACCAACCAATCACAATCCAAAGAGAGCTGCAACTGCTGATCAGTTCAAATATTGATTAGTCTGTGGAGATGAAGTGTTTAGCAAAGCCACAAACCCTCCAGAAACACTTTTCAGGATCAGAATTTGATCCGTTCAGTAATAATTTGTAAAGAAAGAGAGACCTTTTTGATCACAGAAGTGTCAGAGAGCTTGTGGAGGATTTTTGAACATCTGCTTCAAACTTCCATCAGAGTTCAAACCTTCACTGAAGCTGCATGTTTGCTGTTTTCCTCCTCACGTCTTCATGAGTTTGCTGGTATTATCTGAATGTGATCTGAAAGAAAGGAAGTGATCTGGTTGGTTTCCAGTTTCATGTTGTTGAGGAGGTTTCTGAAGCTCCTCTCAGTTCCTCAGTGAAAGAAACTCAGCAGTTTTAAAAACACGTGAGGAGGAAACTGTCAGAGGCATTTTGAGGACACTTGTGAATACGACCTCTGACCTTTTTGACGGCTGGTGGGGCCACAGAATAATTCCTCTCCTCTCCTTGTCTCCTCTGCTCCTCTCCTCTCCTCATCTCCTCCAGGTGGAGTATGACCCCCCCTACAGTTAATGCCTACTACATGCCCACTAAGAACGGCATCGTCTTCCCTGCCGGGATCCTACAAGCGCCTTTCTACGCCCACGACCACCCCAAGTCTGTTTACCTCCACATCTACCTGTCTGTGTGTCCACCTGTCTGTCTGCTCAGTAATGATAATTGATGAGACATCAGAAGAGAATCGATTGGCTGTTGTTGAGTCCTTTTTTATGGACTTTTTTTTAGATATATTGAAAATAAACAGATGAGATTGAAATAAAGGGAATCCAGTGCATGATTTTTCCTCTAGCGCCACCCTCAGTACAAACTTTACATGTCGGCTCATCATCCATCAACCACCATCATCAGGATGATGTCTGTTTTCCATGTGGCCGTAATGAACCGTGCAGCCTCTAGGGGGCGCTGTCAGGACTTAAGTGTGATTGTTTTTGTTTTTCAGGGCGTTAAACTTCGGGGGAATCGGGGTGGTGATGGGTCACGAGCTCACACACGCCTTCGATGATCAGGGTGAGTCTGGATTTCTGGTTTTCCCGTTTACTTCCTGTCACATGTTCAGTTCCCACTGGAGGTGACGATGCATTCACTGAACTCTGCCTGTAGCTAAAAAAACGGAGAACTCATGAAGGATCACAGTGGCTTTCTGACATTTATGGGAGGAAATTCTGGCAGCAGCAGTTTCATGGTTGACGGATGTGAGAAAAGTGAACTTTGTGAGAACTTCTGGAGTTCAGTGACTCTGCTCTCAGATCCTCTTTGGATTTTGATCTGAAAGGCCTGAAGCCTCTCAGGAAACATCAGGAAATGGCTCCTGAACCTGAAGTTGATGTTGCCACCTGCCAGAGTTCCTCCACATGATAACCAGTTCAGTTCACTGTGGATGTTTCTTCTGTTTGTCTCTTTGATGTTGATATAAATTGACAGTCAGAGTAAACTTATCCTGCTGTTTATGAACGTGTCCTTCCTCTCGTCAGGTCGTGAGTATGATAAAGAGGGAAACTTGAGGCCGTGGTGGCAGAACTCGTCAGTGGAGGCCTTTCGTCAGAGAACAGAGTGCATGGTGGATCAGTACAGCCGCTACCTTGTGAACGGAGAACATGTCAACGGAAAACAGACGCTGGGAGAAAACATTGCCGACAATGGAGGACTGAAGGCTGCGTACCATGTTAGTATGGACACCTTACATCACCATGAGTCAGACTGAACCAAACTATGTTGTCCTGAGCTAACAGAGCATCAGATCGTACCATGTTAGTGTGAACACGCCGACTGAACAATACTCACCTGAACTGAACGGTGTGCCAGACTCCACATCATCACACGTTTCTCACTGAATCACAACTGAGCTGGTGTTTTCTCCTCAGGCCTATCGGTCGTGGGTCCAGAGGAACGGAGATGAGAAGAGACTTCCTGCTGTCAACCTGACCAATGATCAGCTCTTCTTCGTGGGATTTGCTCAGGTGAGCTGCTGCTGACAAACAGCTCAGTTGCGTTTAACAGAACGGTGTTCCACAAGGTTCCGTACTGGGGCCACTTCAGTTTCTGTTCACCAGCTAAGTTCTGCTTGTCCTGATGGTACACACTTATTGCAGGGTTGTTTATGTGCCTGCAGGCTAAAGAGGATTCGACCTTTGACCTCTGCTGTCACGTGTTTTCCAGGTGTGGTGTTCGGTTCGAACACCAGAGAGCGCTCACGAGGGCCTGGTGACTGACCCCCACAGTCCACCCCGATACAGAGTCATTGGCACGCTTGCCAACTCTCCCGACTTCAGCCGCCACTTCAGCTGCCCCGCAGGGTCGCCCATGAACCCTGGGAAGCGCTGCGAGGTCTGGTAGACAGACCAAGAGGAGGGTCAGAGGGGGCGGGGTTAATTGGGTCAGTCCGTTAATTAACAGGTCGATTTGTTAGTCAGGAAACTTGTCTGTTATTCAGCAAAAAATATTTAGTTTTGTTAACAGGTGAGGTTGTAAATTTGCAGGTGGGTTTCTTAATTAACTGACTGATTAGTGTCTTATTAGAGGACTTTGTTCTGTTAACGATCAGGAGGTGATCAGGTGTAACCTTCAGTTTCATAGAGTTCATATAAATCTGTTCATCAGAGACGATCAGACTGACTTCCTGTCTGAAAATCAAGCGGACTCAGTGGACTTCACAAAGAGACATGAAGGACTGATGATGATGAATATGAAGCCACATGGGATGATGTTGCTGATATTATTATTATTATTATTATTATTATTATTATTATTATGGGGCTTTGGTTTGTGTGTGTGTCTGTTGTATGAAAGATCCCAGTAACTTTCTCTCTCTTTCTCTGATGACATCACTGTGATGACCTCATTCATCATCACTTATAGCTGTGTGTGTGTGTGTGTGTGTGTGTGTGTGTGTGTGTGTGTGTACAGATCAATGGGAAATTGAACCCGATACATTTTTCAATTAAAGATCTAGTAAGATGAAATTTTCAGGGTAATCCATCAATAAATAAATCAGTGATACAGATTAATTTATGATACAGTACATAAAGTTGTTATAAGTAAATTAGTTAGTTAGTATTAATGGGTAAATTAAAAAAGTTTGAAAGGAAAAAAGAAGTAATTATTTGTCGTGAGGTTATCATTAACTTGAACCTTTAAAGGACTATAATTTTTAAAAACTCAGTGCCAATTCAGGGCGCAGCCCAAATTTTAGGCTAATATGTGAATTAAAATAAGCTGGCTTTTAATTGATTATAGAAACTGTGCGAAAGTATACTAACTGGGATTAAAAACATCCCTGAATTTGAACCCTTATTGAGTCATAAAGGTCATTTAAAGCTAAACTTAGAAATGAAGAAATTAAAAACTTTAATGTTTTTGATACATTTTGCTCATTAAAAATACCAGTTCATTTCTCTGTTTATTGTTGCCCATTAGAACCACTTTAACAGAACTATTTTAATCTGTGACTTAAAACAGACATGAGAGGATTCAGCCTTTCGACAACACGTACATGAAGTTCAGTCAGCTGTTCTGTGCACTCGCAAACTTCACAGCCGTTAAAACTTGTCCAGTTCAGTGTTAATGAACCCATTTAATGACACCGGTGGCTTCAGCAGTGAGGAAAAAAACAAGCGCCTTAAAGATGAAATTCTCTTCTAGCTGACTTTGGAATATTGCCTTAAAGTTTAAAATGATCGCCTTAAGAAGTGGAACTTTTGACGTGTGATGTGGCACGATGACGACGTCCCATCAGACGTCAAATGCAGTCAGTCAGTCAGTCAGTCAGTCAGTCGGTCAGTCGGTCAGTCAGTCACGGACGAGTCTCACACGTCTCTACAACATTAAACACCTTCTGTCCTCAGATCACACTCCATCATGTGGCTGCTGTGGGGCGTTCAGGGACTCAAATTAATGTGGGGAAACTGTACTTTTAGCAGTCTGATAACTACAGACCCTGAACAGCGCAGGACTCTGTCAGTTGTCGGAGCTTCAAGAGAAGAAAGTTCCCCAGTAAATATATATTAAACATAATATTGTATTAAAGAAATAAAAAATGTAACATATATAACAAAGATAATATGAAGTCTTCTAAGTGAAAGAGTTTCAGTTACGTCACAGATTAAAGCATCATCACTTTTAAACAAACATTAATTTAGTTTAAAGATGTTACCTCAACTTCATTACACATTTTCTCTCAGTGTTGCTACCTGACTCCGACAGCAGGTGGAGCTGTCGACCCGCTCACCTGATTTCAGTCAACAAAAGCAGAAACTGAATATTCTTATATAAAAGTCAGTTTCTCACAACACTTCACCATGCATGTCAGTGTGTGTGTGTGTGTGTGTGTGTGTCTGCTTCGCCTCCTGATGACATCTCTGTCATGATGACATCACCGTCCAATCCTGTGCAGCTCCTGTGTGTCGTTGTTTGTTCAGCAGAAGAGGCTGCTTCCTGCCAAAGACGTACCTGTTTGTGCGTGTGTGTGTAGTGTGTGTGTATGAGTTGTACGTCTATCTCTGTGAGGACAGTTTTTGTTTTACACCTTGTAGTGAGGACATCGACTTGTTTGCTCTGGTTGAGGTTCAGATGAATGAAGCATCATGTCAGCGGGTCCTCACAAATATAGAAGTATAAAGGTGTGTGTGTGTGTGTGTCAGGGGTCTCCTCTGTGTAATCATGTGTGTGTACAGTAGACGACAGTAGATTTGATGTAGAATAAACTCAGCTTGTTCAAACTCTCTGTGTCCCTGAAGGGGGCGTTGCCACTCTGCTCGTCCAATCAGAAAGCTGCGTTACAAACAGCTGCTGTCACACATCTGATGGAGATGCAGATCTACAGAAATATAATAAACACTGATCATAAAAACTCACAGTTCTGTTTCCAGTTTGGATTCTACACACTCGAAACTTACATCCAAGAATACTTCATAGTTAAGAGTCTGAGCATGTGGGAAAAGTACTCTATTACAAGTGTAGTCCTCCATTTAACAGTACTGGATTTAGGCTACTTTCATTTCTGCTCAACCACATTTTTCTCATTGCTTTTAAAACTAATTTGGTGATATAAATAACTTCAGAATAATATTTAATATTTAGTTCATGAATAGAAAATATAAATTTTTCTGTATTATTGTACATGAAAGTACTCTGCAGTATATAAAGTAAATCAGGTGAACCTTTACCTGCTGCAACATAAAACTGATAAACACAAGAATGCATTAAATATTTATAACCCAACAATGTGTTTTATTTTGAAATCTGCTTTTCTTTGATGAGTTCATTCACTTTTAGTACTTGACTGATATTTTGATTCTATTACTTTTGTACTTTCACATGAAAAAAGTACAAATTTGAAAGTCGGATTGCTCTTCTAGCTGCTTTTTTGTTGGATGAACACTTTTACTGAAGTTCAAGTAGTTCTGAGAGTTTCTTTTTTTAAATTTTGTACAATATAAATAGTAAATCGCTTCATTAAATTTTCTTTAGCTTCTGTAGTTTTGTTCTGAACCTTCTCAGCAGGAAAGCTGACAGGAACAAACTACAGGTGAGTGTTTGTTTTTATAGGAGGACAAACTGAGGTGGGCAGGGTTTACATGAGGGGGGCGGGGCTTAGAGCAGTCTGTCTGCTGCTGGAAAACCCACACACACTCTCACGCACACACACGCTAACACAAACACACATATAGCTGCTCTGCTTCGAGCTGGAGACTCACATTCTGAGGGGTGAGACGCTTCTCTTCACTGCATGCCTGCTTCACCTGAGTCTCACCTGAGTCTCACCTGAGTCTCACCTGAGCTGCACCTGAGCTGCACCTGAGCTGCACCTGAGCTGCAGTTACTGCACAGACAGGTGAGTCCCTGAGGTACAGTGACCATGCGTTTGTGTGTGGGGGTGCGTGGGTTTACATGAAGTATGAGAGTTTTAACCTTAAATCTTCTGTTCTTGCTCTTTTCTTTTTGACCTGTTTGAGCATCAAACGTCATTTGATTCAGCAGAACCTCGAGTTTCAGTTTGATGCTTTTAAACTCGTTCTGTGTTTGAAAATGGATGAAATTAACAGAACTTCTGACAAACGCAAATGGTGGAGTTTTTTTGTGAACTCAGAGTTTTTTTGTTTTTTTTAATTAGAAAGATGTTTGTGAATAAATCGGGCTGAAAATGAGGTTTTTTCTAAATTCTAAGCAAGTTACGGCCATTTATTATGACATCACCCTTTCCAGTGAAAACAGATGTATCCTGTTTCATTGCATCCGTATTTTCCACCTCGTAGACGTGTCCAATTAGCTCCAAACGTAAATAGGAAGATAATTACATCATAACAGAGAGCGATGAATAGAAAGTGACCTTTTTGGTCAAATGCATCATAAACAACGACAGCAAACAGCACAAACGATGAAAATCATCTTCACAAAAGCAAATACAAAATAAATATCAAAAAATTCAAGAAAATACACTGAAGTTATCTTCACAAACGGTTTACAAAATGAAACAGAACATGTGGCATCACCGAAAAGCTGAGAAGCTCCAGTTTACATGATTTGTTTGAGTATGTGGATCAGATCATCAGAGTCCTGCTGCTCTTCATGGACTAAACATGGTTTCTGCAGTAAACCAGGTCACGTCCCAGTAACTGATCAGAATCAGTGAACTGCACCAGTTCTCAGTGGTCAGTATTCAGGTCCTTATGCAGTAAAAGTTCTATACTATGCAGTATAAATACTCAGTTACAAGTAAAAGTCCATTAAAAATGCTCCTTCAGTAAAAGTATGTGAGTATACTGAGTAATCTGTAGTTAGAGTACTGAGAGTGAAGTAAGTTCAGGTTCAGGTGGAGCTCAATCTGAACTATTTTCCAGGATTTTAACTGAACAATGGAGATTTTTTTAAGCTGCTTGCAGCCTCAAACATGTGAGTTCAGCCAATTTATAATAAAGCATAAATCTACCAGGAACCGAAAATCCAAGGAAAATGATCGTCAGTTGAAAAACTATACAAATCTTTAGCGTTTTTCCTCGAATTAACAGCACAGTTGGTAAGAATATATTTTAAAAAGATGGAAAAACTCAAGTAAATCACCAGTAGACTAATTATTTAAGTGGGCGTACTTATTAACTTTGGTTTCACACATCGAGAGCTGGAGGTAAAAACAAGACCATTAAATATTTCATCAAATATTTAACTTAGACTTAAACCACCAGATGTCAGAGAGTCCTCGTCATGTTCTGTTCACTGTGATTCGTTTATCTAACATGTTATTTCAGGCTGATTTCAGGTGTTTTGGCTTCTGTTTCAGACAGTGAAGAGAAGACCCGAGGCCTTTCTGATTATTTTAAACTGTTTCCAGTCTTAATTTTACGCTGTGCTGTACTCTTCACTCTGTTAATCCACAAGTCTTGCAGACTTTTAATCATCCAGAATGAAACCAGACGTCTCATCTTTGTGTGCAGATTCAGATCAAACCCATAAAGTTCGGTGTCAACATTTGATCGTGTGTATTGATGATTTAAGAGTAATTCATGATTGGTTGTTTTTATGAGAAATCAACAGCCAATTAGAGCTCTGCAACAGTTTTGTAATGTCACTCATTATCTAACTGTATTTACAAACTTGCGGTGTGTGTACTCTGAGAGCAGAGGGGGGCGGAGCTTAGAGAACAGTTATTCCTCATTTATAAACAGGAACCAATCACTGCTCTTGTTGTTGCTGTTTAACTGCTGGTCAGTTAGTTTGAATGACACCTAGAAATAAGATGAGGCCAAATAAACTTAGGAACACAAACTTTAAGAGCAATCTGAATTATTTAAGTGTTAAAGCTTAAAAAAATAGATTTCAAAAGGACACAGGCTCGTAGTAAACAGTGTTACATGTTTCTGTGAGTGCTGAGTGTTTCTTGATTTGCAGGAGGAGCAGAAAAGAGGTGAGGGAGTATGAGTAAGAGAGGGAAGCAGGAGGAGGACAGAGCCACACTCATCGCCTTGGAAACCAAACCTGAAAACGACTACGGCAGCATCGCCATGGTAACAGCAGTCTCAATTTGTAACCTGATCAATAACACATCACCCGCTATTGGAAAGTTTAAGAAAGTTTTAGAAAGAAAGTTCGGCAGGAGATTTGGCAGTTAAGAACGTGGAGTTCCTCAGAGAAATGTCCTAGAGCCTCTGTTCTTTATTTTAAACCTCCCGCAGAATTTATTCTTCAAGAGTGTTCCAACATTTAAACAGTGTTCTTGTTCTCTGTGAGCATCCAAAGAAACTTTAAACTTTTCAATGAAAACTAGCAGAAAGTGTTCACCCACAGCAGTTCACAGAGATTAAAACGATTCACTGTGAGAAGCAATATTCAGTACTGTAGAAATGATAAAGTCCTGTGTTCAGGTTTTTCTCAGCCACTTCAAAGTTCTTTAAACATTTTCAAATTATTTGGATTCTAAGAAAAAAGAAAAAAATCCACAACTACTTAAGAATCTCACAGCCAAATTAAGTGTTTAGCTTAGCTTAGCAAAAAGACAATAAAAAAGGTAAAACCGCTAGCCTTCCTCCATTAAAGTAAAAATATTTACAACATCCAG
>JAPZDY010000024.1:25540830-25552220 GCA_029783645.1 Ctenochaetus hawaiiensis
TAGCTGAGTGCTAACTTAGCTAGCAGTCCTGTCATTAACAGGTAAGACGGCTCACTGTCCGGATAATCCTGCTGGTTCGTTGCTGGTTAAGCTGTTAACTTGGTTAATTTAACCTGGTTAAGCTGTTTATACCGTTGTCTCCTCTGTTAGTTTGTGTTTGTTTGAGTCTAGTTTCTTTAAATTTCAAACGGAGTCACTTTACTAACTAGCCTAATTGTAGCCTAGCCTTTAGCCTGGTGGCGGCTCAGGGTACTTTCCGGACCGCACGCCAGACTCCGTTCACATTTTGTTGGATTTAAGGGAGACGAACTCGCCAGTGAAAAGGTTATCCTCCTCTAACCTAGTTTATGATTTCACACGCATAACTGAGTTATAGTTAGTCGTTCGTCTGTCAGTTACCAACAAAAAGAGCTTAACTTTATCAGATATCGACTTGGCTAAGTTAGGTTATGTGCGTTTCACATAGTTCACCATGATCTGTCATCCGGTTATTATTGTAATTAAGATGAGTCTCACTTTACAAAGAATGACGCCGAATTAATGTAAGATGTTAGTTTATTTAGAACATCATTAATGTTTTGTGTCCGATGACAAGTGAATGAAACACGTCAGTTTTCACTCTTTGACGCTTTGCCAGCACTTGTTTGAGTTCAAAGTGAAGTTGTAGATTAAGTGTGTGGATTGTTTTCCGGTGTTAGTAACAAAGTCACGGTGTGTGATAAAGTTTACGTTTCTGCTTAGTCAGTCTTATACAACACAATACAAACATCCTCTGATAACCGGGTGAGGTTCCTCAGAAGTTCCTCAGCTCAGTGTGACCTGGTTCACTGCTGAACAGCTGTCCAACCACAAACACGACTGTCCTCATTTGTTTGTTTTACCAATAATTGACACTTTTCCAATCGATTTACCTGATAAGACTTTCTTTAAAACCTGACTGCAGATGTCAACAGTGACATTCATGAAGTCAGAGTGCTTCAAACAAACAATAAACAAACAAACAAACAACAGTAACATGTAAGAGTTAGAATAAACGGGTCATTTATCATGATAAGTGTTTGATGCCCAGACAGGAACACAGCTTTGTTAGTTTATCAGTGTAGTTTGGTCTACAGCCGACAGCCAGCCTTGTACTTTGTTTTATGGACGGTGTCGTAGTTTAAAATTATTTTACTGAATTCAGAATTGTGAGTTCAAAACCTCAGTAATGGTTTACCAGATTTTATGGCACATGTGCAGTAAAGACTGTTTACATATTGACAGAACAACAAACGTGGCGTGCCGCTAAACTGCTGCTTCTCCTCATGAGGAACTTTAAATGGATTTTTGATGACTCATGAGGAAATATGTTAATTCAGCTATTATTTACCACAAACAGTTTTCATTATAATCACACAGACACTATATAAATAACATTAGTCTGTGTTTAAATAACTGCATATTATCATTATTAAATCCTTTTTCTGCTTTGTGAAATGTGATACTTAATTCAGCAGAAGTCCTCGGTAATGAATTAATTTATATTTAAAGGAAGTTTGTTGGTTGGTTGTTTTTTTTTTGAGGAAAATGTTTTTTTTCCTTCTGGCTGTGGGCGACAGATGGAAACTAGCCATGTTGGCTAAAGTCGCCCTATTTACCAAAACTGTTTCAGTCAGTTAGTGGAGTTTGTCCACGGCCCTTTAAACTGATGAACTCAACTAAACTAAAGGTGACGAGATGGCAAACCTAAGAAAAGGACACAAAACTGACAGGTTTTTCCTCTGTTTGGTCAGTTTGGGAAAATGCTTGGTTTAAAGATGGAGTCGGTGATTCTCCTCACGGATCGCTTTCTGTGAATTCTGTCTGTGGAAAGAAGTGTGTTGTTTCTTTATGGGCTCTTTAGGAGGAAAAAACAAAACACTTCCAGCCAATCAGCAACAGGCGTTGTTCATTAGCAGTGCGAGGAGGAGGAGGAGGAGGAGGAGGAGGAGGAGGGTGGGGAAACACCAACTCTGACACATTACAGTGTGTGATCACACTATGAAGAAGGAGAGATGGTCGAGAAACAGCCAGTGAGGAGGAGATCAGAAGAATAAAACCTGAATGGAGAAGTTAGATGTTGAGGTGACGTCAGCGAGTCTTTCTGACCTCAGAGGGCTGAAGACAAGTTACTCTGTTTGGGTTTGACAGATACTGCGACGTGTCACAGAACCAGCAGTCAGCATGGTTTTTTCATGTTTTTGTTTGTGAGTCAGGAAACGTGAGGCGACTCGCCCGCTGACATTCTTCTGTTTGACTTCCTGTTAGCGCTGTTGTTGTGATGCTAGCGATGGGCAGGAGACGCGTGACATTCGTATGACATTGAGGATATCCTCGTTTGAAGCTGCTGTGCACCAAGCTCAGTTGATAGTGTTGTTGCCTTGGCAACACACATCCATGAGATCTGAAGGGCGGAGCCTCAGAAGCAGCTGGTGTGTGTGTTTGTTTGGCTGCAGAGTTCGAATGTCAACAATCTCTGTGCAGGTTGCTGGCCACGCCCTCTTTAGTCTGAAACTTTGGCACCAGCTGTGTGTGAAGTTTAGTTCCTCTTCTGTCTGAATATCCGTGTGTTTTCCAGGTGTGTTGCACTCCGGCTGCAGCTGGTTGTGTGTGAGTTTGATTCCTCTGACGGTGTGTGTTTGTGTGTGTGTGCTCAGGTATGTTTGCGTCCTGTTGTAACTGGTTGTGTGTGGACTCGGCCGATGCTGAGCAGTCAGATGAAGGTGAGCAGCATCATCGGTCCTACACTAACTCCGCCTTCAACAGCCAGCCGTCTCCTCCTCCACCTGAACCCACCTGTAAAGCCTGCGGGGGGCGCTTCGACACACCTGCCAAAAAGGTAAACCCACCCCCCCTCACCCACTTTGATCTCTGCCTGTAACAAAACACACTCTCACCTGTCTCACCCTCTCTACCTGTCTGTCTGCCAGCACGTGTGCGTGGACTGTAAGAAGAACTACTGCAGCCGTTGCTCGGCTCAGTTAGAGCCCCGTCCCCGCCTCTGTCACACCTGTCAGCGTTTCTATGGCAACCTGCTGGTGCGGGCAGAGCTTATGAAGCTGAAGGTGAAAGAGCTGAGGGACTACCTGCACCTGCACGAGATCTCCACCCACCTGTGCAGAGAGAAGGTCGTTTATTGTCTTTACACTGAAAACATGTGATTATCATAAAACGAATCAGATCTCTGACCTTTGACCCCTGAACCCCCCCCAAGTTAAACCAGTGTTTGCTGATCTCCAGGAGGAGCTGGTGGAGCTGGTCCTGGGTCAGCAGTCTTCACCATCCAGTGACTCTGCTCCAGAGACGCCGATCACTGAGCCCCCCACTGTGGCTGCTGAACCCCCAGACCTGGACCCTGAAATCCCCACCTTGACCCCCGACCCCCCCACCCCGACCCTGACTCCTGAGCCACCCGCTGCACAGCCTGAAGTCCAGGCCCCGCCCCCAGAGACCACTCCCACCGAGCCCGACGTTCAGGAAGAAGACCAGGTAAATCTAGATACTTCAAGCTCACAAAGTGTCGTTGATGTGGAGTTCAAAGGGAGACCCCGACCCAGTCTGGGTCTGGTCTTTGAATCTGGACTCTGGAGGCTGATTCAGTGTCTTCTGTCTGTGTGGTTCAGACCTGGGATCAGGAGGAGGTCCCGGTTTTGGGTCGCAGGGCCTCCCTGTCCGACCTGACCTGTCTGGAAGACATCGAAGCGCTCAGCGTCCGACAGCTGAAGGAAATCCTGGCAAGAAACTTTGTCAACTACAAAGGCTGCTGTGAGAAATGGGAGCTGATGGAGAGGGTGAGCCGGCTGTACCAGGACCAGCAGAACCTCCTGGGTGAGTCAGACCCACATGTCACCAAAGATCTCATGTCTGTTCTTCAGGCTGATACCTGCAGAGGAATCACCGATCACTGTTTTAGGATGTTTGCTTCAGTTTCTGTCCAGAAGATAAAAAAAGATGGTTCATCAGTTTCTGTTCTGTGTTTTTCTTTCAGCTGCCAACGCGGCGAACGCCTCACGTGAGTTTTTTGTTTCTTCTGAGCTCTTTGCTGGTTTTATAATATCAAACAGAATATTTGGGGTTTTTAGACTTTGGGTCACAGAAATCAAAGTATTGGACGTAACTTTTGCAGGAGAAAGATTTCTGAGTATTTTCCTGTATTTTTGAAGATTTATCGATTAAGAAAATAATCGGCAGGTTGATCTGTTAATAAAAACTGAAGCTAGTTGTTGAATGTGTTCTGCATGACCGTGGTTTTGTCTCTGTCTCCCTCCAGAGTCCGGTGGCGGTCCTACAGGTCCGGAGGAGAACCTCTGTAGGATCTGCATGGACTCTCCCATTGACTGCGTCCTGCTGGAGTGCGGTCACATGATCACCTGCACCAAGTGCGGCAAGAGGATGAGCGAGTGTCCGATCTGCCGCCAGTACGTCGTCCGAGCCGTCCACGTCTTCCGGTCCTGATCGCAACAACCCTGAACCAGGTAAAGCTCTCACTGCGTGAGCTGCAAAACCAGACAATCCCAGTTTAACCAAACCTGTAATTTAATCCTAGTTTGACTTATTTTCTTATCAGTCTTCAACTTTGTCTCCGTCTCTCTGTGCTCTTTCCCTCTGCAGGGTGGACTGTCTCCAAAGCAATGAACTTTAAACGAATCCTCCTGAAGGGACCTTCTACAGTGACAGAAAATATTATTAAAATATTATTTTGAGCAAATCTATTTTTCTAGGAAGAGGTGTGGTACATACGTATGAAAAAAGTGACCTTATCAGACTCCAGATCTGCTGTCTGATACAAACACTGAATGTACAGACTCTGACAGCCCCGAAGGAGGCGAATCACATCTCTGAATCTTGAACTTTGACCTTTAAACCCATCGACTGTGAGTCCTCTGTGCCTTCACCAGCTCATCACCTCCTTCTGTGACTCGGTCCTGTCGGGACAAACAGGGACCAGCAGGGAATCCTGAAACTTTGGGAGAAGTTTCAGGAAACTAAACGGGACGTAAATCTACCAAAGAGAGCCGTGGCTTTACCTCGACAGGTGAGGGAGGGAGGGTTTGTACTCAGGCTGTCAGACAGTCCCCGCTTCGCCTTACAGAAAAACTCTGACTGTGTTCTTAGTACAGCCTGCACTTTGTTTACAGTCTGCAGTGAGTTTACACTGTAAAACACCTACATGAAGTTAACACTGATACACTTGGTGGACCTGTGAGTGTGCAGTCTCTCAGATAGCAGCCTTTTCTTACTGTTTACTTTCAGATTGCCGTGAACTGAAAACTCACACTGGTAACTTTAGCCGCTTCAGACCAGCAGCCAATCAGATTGGATGTTGCCAAATTTCCTCAGAGGAAGAGCGCTGCGTTCACTCAGCAGCACAACATGAAATTGCCTTCAGATCAGATTGTCAGTACGATATAAACCTCTGACCTCCACCCAACCACACACACTGAGCCCCGCCCCCACCCTCAGGTGACTGAGGCTACACCTGTCAATCACACCTTTACCTTCAGACGTGCAGGTGAGTGTCCGGCAGCAGACACATGTTGACAGCTGAATGTCTGAAGAATCTCAAGGCTGCTCAATATTTGAACTCTTACTTGCTGGATAAAGAACCAGATTAGCATGTTTGCACATTTTAACTCTTACACAACAAACTTAGATAATAATGTTTGACCGTCTGGTTGATTCTTTACATTTTTACTAACATTTCTAAACCCAAAATGTTCAGATTTTTTTTTTCAGTTTGTTTCTGTCACTGTTGGGCATTAAAAGAGTGTTTTTTTTCTATTAGGACTGTTTCATTTAGCCTAGAGAGATAAAATTAACAAGTATTTCATTAGCTAACAAGCAAAAATAAGAAAAATCTCTTTGGAGAGAGTTAGACTTCTGGGTTTGATGGACTAATTTTTTCCAAAGTGCAGATTCCTTAGTCTCGTTCCACAGGCAAGAATAGCGCAAATAAAAAATGTAAGAAGAATGAAGAATAACATGTTTAACACAGTACTTGGTTTGTAAAATGTTTACTGACGAATGATGATGAAGTACCTTAATTGACGTACCTGTGAATTCCTGGTAATTCTCCAGGAGGGTTTCTGGTAAAACTGATATAATTTAACCAAAACTGCAGTGTTTTATTAAAACTCCTCAAATTAAATCAAACCAAATAAATGCCAGCGTAACATCAAGTCCTTCAGCTTATCAAAGCAGGTCAGATGAGCATGAAAAAAATCAAGACAGAACAAAGAAATCCACCACATGCAGAGAATGACATGAATAGTAGCAAATCAATGAATCCATTTTTATCTGATTTTAAATGTAACAGGGTCTTTTTTCAGGTATTCCTATTTGTCTTATAATTAGTATTATGACTGCAGCAAACTACGCCTTTTTTAAAATAACTTAATTTGTTGTTTGGTCTCAAATTGTTTTGAGGCAAAATGGTTTGAAATAGATTTCTGTCAAATTGACCCATTTCTGCCTTAATTTGTACTGAATACAGATGTGTTGCCTGTTTAGACATTAGAAATGATTCGGAAATGATTAGGAAATTGTGGAATAAAGCACCTTTGTGTTTTGTGGGGAAAAAATGGGGCTGAAATTTGTAAAACTACCGGTACATATAAAGAATTTACAGATTTAAATGTAGCTTTACATATCAAAAATTGCATTACACACATTGAGACGCTGCTGGCACCAAGCGCTCTCCCATACAGTCTTACAATAACCACCAGGGGGCAGCAGATACAGGAAACATCCACTTTGATGTTAAGTGTCTGACGGAGGAGCACCACCAGCGTTACACAGGTTTTTACTTTGTGCTAAGCTAGATTAGCAATTTCCTCCTCTTTCCAGTCTTTGTGCTAAGATAAGCTAACCATAAACCAGGGTCGTAGCTTCCTTTGAGGCTGTTTCCTAATTAGTATTTCTGGAAAATAGGTTTGTTCTTGGGACTTTGGGGATTTTATATTGTATAGTTTAAAAAAATACTGTTTTGCAGAAGATTCTCAGTGTGTTTAGACTCAACGTACGGAATTTTAGGGCAATAAAGTACATAAAATATATGGGATTACTGCCAGCATGGAGAAGTTTGAGACAGCATTCTGAGAAATGAAAAAGCAACTCTCAGTATAATCTGGCTCTAATTGTAAGGAATATAAGAAAAAGTTTTGAGAAAGTTATTCAGTTTATGTGTTTCTTCTATTTTAAAAGCACTTGTAAAGTGGCAGAAAATGTGAGAGAACAGCTTTATTTCTGAGACTTAAGTCCTGGCCTGGACCTGACTAAATTCTTCCTTTAAATCTGCATTAGGTGTAATGCAAACAGAGAAAGCCTCAACACTTTCCTGAGGAGTTTCACATCAATTAACACAGAGAACAAGAGGATTTTGTAGAAGTTCTATTCTTTTAAATCTACATTAGGTTTTTTACAAATGCCGGAGACCCCAGGATGCTTCCCTGAGGAACTCCTCTTGTAACCAGCAGACTGTTTCTGTGTGTAATTGGACAGAAACTTCAGCAGTTAAACTCTTTGGTTTGAAGTTGACTTTTGTGTCTTTTTATAATACTGATTGCACTAACCTGTTGATGCTGAAACATTTTTGAAATTTTCTTTAGTTCATTTTTTTTCAGTTGAAGAAGAATTTGCTCTGAAGAAATAAAGTCCTATTTTGTCCTTTTTGTTTTCCTTGAGTTAATGTTAATGTGGGATCATTAGGGTTGATTTTTGTTGTGAATATGTTTGATTTTGTTTTATTTTTTGTGAAATGATGGTTGGTATTTTGCATCGTTCTGACTTTGGGATCACACATTTCTTCTGTAATTTTTTCCTTGTGGTCACACAGCAGGATCATAAGCAGATGTTGTACATTAAGTTTTACTGCACTTTGATTTCTCTGCTACATAATAAGTGAATAATGTCATAATTAAAGCACTGTGAGAGCTTAACATGATCAAAATCCTTCATACGGAGGAACATGATCCTATTCTCTTCTTCAGGTATCTGTTATCATTGTTAGCTGTACCTCTGAGATCAGCACAGCTGGAAGCTAATGTGCTAACATCCAGTTGTGTTTTTCCATGAAACCAGTGGTTCCTGAACTATAAGGCTTGTTAGAATAAAGCTGTGTCAACTTAATAGCCTTTGTCACAAGTTTCTAGTTGAGTTGTAAAATGTTCCATCAAAGAGTGATTTATATTCGATTGTGCCATTTGAGTCATAGATTAAGGGTCAAAGATGTTTCATAAAAATCTATGAAAAATAAATTTGTGCAGCAAGTTTTTGTTGGTTTGTTTTGGTTTTAACCTGTCAGATTTAATTTAAGACTCAAATGAGGGTCTCAGGTCCCATGTTGGGAACCACTGCTTTCAGTCTCAATGAGAAACGCTAACCCTCAATGTTCAGCTCTGTTTTAACTCCTCACTGTAATCACAGTTCAGATACTTTGTGATGTTCTTTAAACTTGTCTGGAATCTGTTATAAATGAACTATTTTAAAATGAAACAACAAGAAAAATCTTTAGTGTTCTGAGTGAACTTTGCTGAATAATTTTGTAATAAAACCTATTTTCTTTCACTTGTTTGCCTGGTAATTCTTTCATTCTTCTTTCATGTAACTCCTACTTCATCTGTAGCCTCAGCCCACATGTTTTTTTCTGTTTTTAGGCATTTTTAACATTGATGCATTCACATTACCATTGTTGGTACCATCTGTTACATTTTTAATAAACTGCAGTTGGAAAAAAATGATACCATAAATAATTTAATAATTTCGTTTACAAAAACAGCAACAACAAAATACAGTTTCTGTAAAAAAAAAAAAAAAAAAAAATACAGAGATACAATAACTTCCAGATTTTGCAAAAAAAAGGGAAGTTGAGGCTCCATTATTAAGATGGCATCACAGGAGTCATAACTGAACAAAAACAAAACTCACATTTTATTTTAAATACAAGCGTTTTCATGCCAAAGCTTGTTTTTCTTTGAGCTGAGGCTGTGCTTTCATGCCGAATTTTAATGTCTGCTGCTCAGAACTGCACATTTGAAAGTTTTCCCACTCTCGACCAATAAAAGCGGATTCTGACTCTGAACACCTGGAGCCTCCAAACTAATATGGACATCCATTGGATTTTTAGCAGGGAATGGGCGGGATTTCGGCTTCCATTGGTTGATTCAGGGCAGAGGGCGGGTGCTTCGCTGTCCATTGGTTGGCTGTACATGAAGTAGGCGGAGCTTAGTTTGAACCGGAGTCCCGCCGCAGAGAGAAGTGTCAGGTTTCCTTTAGTGACAGTTAGCATGAAGCTAAGCTAATCCTCCATCATTACCGTCGGTGGAGAGTTTTGAAAAATCTGACCAGGTTCTGACTCACATCGTCGGGCTTTTATGGACCAGCACCGACACGTTTAATCGGTTGTTGTTCATGGTTTTACGGCTCGGTTTGTAGTTATATCTCTCTGGATAAGGGTAACGTTATAAAAGTTGAAGTGAGTCCGCTATCATGGCAGAAGGAGCGGACTGCGGTGCAGTCAACGCCGCGAGGAGAAGACAACCAGCGGGGAGGAAGAGCCGACAGAGCCAGCAGAGGAGGACCTGCAGCGGCCGGGTACGTCCGACCCGATGCTAACAGAGCTAACCGTTAGCATCGTCCTCCCGTTATCTCCGCTACTGTTTGTGGAAGTTATGATAAGGAACTCAAAGTTTTCCAGCAGGTTTAGAGAACAACTGTGACCGAACTGCAAACAAATAAACAACTTATAAAATCACCTGAAATGTTTGGGGCCTCAGTTTGGAGCTCTGATGAAGTAAATTACTGCGACGTTAAAGTCGTGTAGCTAACTTCCACAGCAACAAGCTAATGTTTCGACAACAAAAAGAAAAGCAACAGGCCACCGATGGTGCGGTAAAACATGTGGCCTGTCTGTCGCTGACAAGTTTATTTAACAACATATATTACATTTTTTATTTAGATCGGACGTCCCAGTGTTTTCCAATACAGACCCAATGTTAAACCACATTAATCAGCTGTGGTTTGGACTACAGACTTTAAGCTACTGGTGTGTCTAAACACACTCTAGCTAGGAATCACACTGATTGAACACAAGTTGTAGCTTATTTTTTAAATATTAATAAAAGAGAACTAAAAGCTTGTCAGGTTTTGTTCTGTCAGTTCTGCTGAGTGAGGCGCAGTTTGGTAAATTGTGAGATTTTTTAATGCAGTTTGGTGCGTTTGCTGCACAGGTGACTCTGGAGAAAGTGTTGGGCATCAGCACAGCCAGTGGCAGCAGTTTGACCTCTGACCCTAACTCTGGACTCATCGCCTATCCTGCAGGGTAAGCCCCGCCCCCTCTGACTCATCTGAATGGATTGAACATCAACAAACACAGAGTGAGAGTGTGATGACCAACTCAGAGAGTCCGTTTTTAAACCACATGAGAGGAAAAACGATCAAAAGTGACTTTCACTGTGAGAGACACCTGTTTCACAGATGACAATGGCCTCTGATATTTTCCCAGCATGCTCTTGTGTTTCAGTCTCAGTATAAACGTGAAAGAAAAGTGTGTCACAAAGTTTCATCTGCTGCATTTTTCTTTGAAAGAATCTGCCTGTTTGTGTTTCAGATGTGTCATCGTGCTGCTTCATCCAAAGAAGAACAAACAGAGTCACATCATCAACACGTCCAGGTAGATCTGTCAGCGTCACCTTTACCTTCTGACTGAGCATGTGATGGGAAAAAATCTCGTTATTTCCTGTGAATTCTCACTCCTTAATCTGCTTTCATCTCCAAGAAAACTTGAGACTTTTAACATGTGTGGGCTTGTTTTTATGTCCTAAAACAAAGAAACCTCCTCCAGAGCTCACTAACATGCTCATAACTGTCGGAGTGGAATACTGATTTATTCTCAGCTCACTTTAAACCATTCAGTGCTGACTGGGCAGAATTTAAAACCTGTTGTTGACGGCTCTGCATAGTTTTACATTTGCACCTGTGATTTAAAAAATCTGCAAACTTAACAAGAAAACACAATCATAACTGACAGTAAAAATATTTGTCTCATTCTCAGTTACATGAAGGATCTGCAGCCTTTTTAAGGCAGTTTTAAGTTTAAAATGATCTCATGTCTGATCCATGCTGAGCTGTGTGTGTGTGAGGAATTCCACATTCTAATGAAGTTTTTTTGGCCCAGATTTAAATGATTTGATACGGACTCTCTGCTGATACAGAGTCTGAATCGATGCTCAGTATTTACTTGCTAAAAATCCAGTCCCTCCAGGAATTCACGATGTTGCGATCGCAACAATTAACACAAATTCAACCAATCTCCATGAATTCTGCGCGATCTTGCAATTTTGTCCAATCACCGCCACTTTTCCGCAATTTTGGCC
>JAPZDY010000024.1:25666391-25678267 GCA_029783645.1 Ctenochaetus hawaiiensis
CAGCAGAAGCTCGAATTTATTGACTACATTATCAGACTGTCTGATGAGCATGAGCTGATGAAGCCCCTTGGATAAGAGGCGAAACGTCCTCACAGACATATTACTGAGTCCAGTTGCCTTCGATTTATTTGCCCAGAATAACCCTGACCTGGGTGAATGAGAACATATCACCTGGTTAGCAGGTTCGCTAAGCTGAGCCTGTTCCAGCATGTCGTGAATGTCATGGAAAGTCGTTGAATCTAGGAATTCTTCTGCCCCCATAGATACAACACCTAACGAATCTGTATGTTACAGTTCAAACCCAGAGTTGTTTAATTGACAAATATTTTCTCATGTTTCACTGAACATGTCCGCCTGTCCTGAGGTGTGTTGCCACCGAGCGGTCTGAGGGGAGGTCATTAGTTGACCAGTGAAACCAGTGTAGAGGTCCTCTCAGACTGATTGGTCTCACTGGTTAACAGCTCTGACAGTAATTTGCTTCAGAGGGAATTAGTGGAGACTGTGGCCGATGTGAAGATGCTTTAGGGACAAACATGTTGACGGACTAAAATGACCTTTGACCTGAGGGACCTCATTAGTGAGCTGCAGGGATCTTCCCTGTTCCCTGAGGGCAAAGCGGCCTGAGGGGATGACTCCAGGTACGGATGAGAATAAAGTTTGTTTGTGCAGAAGTTTTAATGTACAAATTAGACTTCAGTTTGTTTCTTTAATAACAATTCAAACATAGTGTTAAAGGTCTCATTCACAAAGAATTCTCCAGAGAAATCTCCCCAGTTTGGCAGCTTTTTGGCCTTTTTAGCTCCTGTTTAGACCTAAAACACATAGCACAGCGTCCCTTCTTTCAGAGAGTGTCGAGTCAGCTCCTGTGGTCACGTCTCGTCTCATCAAGCTGTTCGACTCTACATGACCCGTTTATGGTTTACATTGTACTTATTTAAAAATAATCACTAATAATCAGATTAAGTGTAAAGTAGTTTAGTCCACTCAAAATTGATTCGATTCAACTAAATTAAAGTTCTTTCAACAGCTGCCTTCATAACCCATGAAGTTAGCAGCTTCTTCGTTTCTTACTTGTACAGATGTAATGAGGGTTAATAAATTTTGTTGTCATTTAGTTTCTTGTTATTGAAATTTGCTATTTGGACTGACAACATCAGCTTCTGTGGATCCAGGGATGTGAAATTGAACTTGTCCAACAGCCGCCAGCTTCACCCGCTTTGGTTCCCTCAGTCCTCCACCTTTTCCTCAAGGTGAAGAAGGAGCTCGTTAGTTGACATTTTGAGAGTGATGATGAGCATTCGCTGCCCTCTGGAAGTTGACCTTTACCTTAACCCTTCAAAAAAAGGATTTTTCTTCACATCACATCTCAGCTGACTGAATGCGTCAACACCCTTAACAGACTCCATTTGTTTTTTGTCTATAAACTCACAGTTGATTCTTTATATCAGCTAATTAGCCAGCAGTTAGCTGGCGTTCCATAGCTAACATGGTTCCCCCTTTAGAAGCTTCTCTCAGTAAAGTATTGATTAATCATCTCCTCATCATTGACATTAAACATTATGGCAGCTGATGACTGTTGATGTTTGGTGATTCTTATTAAATCAAGTTATATTCTTTGTCGAGCCGGACGATGTTTTGACAGTTAAATCACAGATGTTTTTGAATCTGCCCATTATTTCAATCTCAGCTACACACCTGTAAACTTTCATGACTGTCAGGCGACCAAGTCAGTCCGCAGACAAATGAACACCAGGAAGAAGCAAAAGTACCTCTGTGGTAATTCAACACACACACACACACACACTTAATACATGAAAACTATACTCACCATCTGTTGGTGCTGCTGAGCTGATTTGACGTATTTTATATACTGCTGAGTGGTTTTTAATGTAAACATTCCAGTGAACTTTAAACTTTTCACGGTTCTTGATTCAGCGTCTCGGTCACATTTTCATTATAAAACAATACAGAAACGTGTGTGTGTGTTTGTAAGATGTTAATGTACTTGCTGCTTGGTGAGGGCCAGAATCAGTTTTTAACCTACAAAGTGAGGACATTTTCGAGAAGTGCGGAGGCTTTGGCCAGTCCTCACTTCCTCACTGGTCTTTAGAGGACTATCTGAGGGCTAACACCTGGTTCTGGGGTTATAATTAGGTTTAGGTTTGGAGAAGGGTTGGGTTAGGGTTGTGGTTAGGCATTTAGCTTTTATGGGAAAGGGACTAGGAAACACATTATGTCAATGAGTGTCCTTACAAAGATAGAAGTACAAGATTGTGTGTGTGTGTGTGTGTGTGTGTGTGTGTGTGTGTGCGGTTTGTGTATATTTGTCTTTACCAGCTCAGGTGATTCATCTTCAGTGTTGTTAAAGGAATCTAGCAGTAAGGTGGCAGCAGATACAGTTTATTCATCAGGTAATTTTTTTACTCATAAACAGGCTGATACACCGTGTGTGTGTGTGTGTGTGTGTCTGTGTGTGTGGACAAAATGTGTCGATGTCAGAGACATCAGGTGTTTTCAGAAACTTCAGACTGTTGCTGTTCAGCACAAACAGAGCTGCACAGTGAGGAGCAAGTTCAACAGTAACTTTCATGAGTACATAAGCTGAGTGTGTGGACTGCTGACCAGGCTCTGCTCTGCTCTGCGGCAGTGAAAGAGTCACTCTGTTTTCCTGTGAGTCAGTGAAGGTACCACGGCAGATTGCTGCAGATTAAAAACTCAGGCCAGCTTTGCTCTCGTTATCTCTCCTGATGGACTCAGCTGAGCCACAACCTTCATGGTTGTGCTTTTGTTTGCCTTCGTTTTGTTTTTACATCTTACATCGTCTCTGACTCACTTTACATCACTGCTGCCGCTGACCAGCACACCCAGTATTTCCTGACTGTGCAACATTTCAGTAACTTAATTTATCAATTTATGGTTGTAGACCCAAGTTTCAGGCCCACGGTGAATCTGCAGATCCACACTAATCAGTGGTCACACAAATACGTGTCTCTCAGATGCTGATGAAGATCAAGTGATGTAACTTGAAATACTCATGAAAGCTCCACCCACAGTACTGTGCAGCACTCTGTTAGTGTGCGACAGGAACACTTGGAGAAATATTTGATCGTCAACTAAATAAACATAAATGTTCTTTCCATCCTGAGACTCTTTAAACATGAATCATGAGCCTCCAGAGTTTGTCCTGTCTTCTCAAGAGGTTTTATTCTGATAACCGTACATAAAAATCAGGTCTTCTGCAGTTCTGTTGGACAGTTTGTTGTGGTTCTTCAGATTGTGGCACAGTTAAACCTTCAAGATTCAGGAGACCAGCTCCTGTCCCTGCAGGACCTGATGTGTCCTTGTCCTTTAATGACACTCAGAGACCTTGGCCTCTGTTCTTTTTGTCCTAATCAAATCTTTCTCAGTCGCCTCTTCTTTGTGTAATTTTTTTAATGGCGAGCCAAAATAGATTCAGTGTTTGCCTGTAGACGAACTCCACAGCTACGCGCTAGCTTTGGCCTAAAGGTTGTGTCCTAAATGCCGCATGCTGCTGCTCAGATCCTCTCCTCCTTTAACTCATCCCGCTTGCTCGTCCTGGTCATGGTCATTGTCTACCTCTCAGCACTGATCTTGTATCGGAGGACGAAGTAAGCGATGAGCCTCAGAGAGAAGAAGAAGATGGCGAGGATGATAAAGTCCAGGTAGAGTTTGGCGTCCAGCATGTCCAGCTCCTTCAGGATGGCTTCAGACTTCTGGAAGTGACAGGTGTCGTCCTCATCACAGTGAAGATCCTCTCGGTCCAGACCGTAGATGGACAGGATGACGCCCTCAAAGCCGTACCTGAAACACAACCCAGGACGACTTCATGAAGAGTTCCGCTGACAGATTTATCTAAAAAGTTTCCATAAATGACACAAAATGTTTAAGATGATGATTAAACTGAAGCTATTGTACTGGTTTATGAGGAAGTGGAGCTGAACATTCACACTGATCATTTGACTCAAACACAACACTGACAGAATGCAAACTGCTCTGAACCTACTGGACAAAAATAGAAACACAAATAAACGTCTGTCTGATATTAAAAAGATCCTTCAGTTCATCTCATTTGAAAATACTGTGATAACATTATTATTCGTGGATAAATTCATTATGTTTAATGGTTGATTTGTAAACGAGAGGTGAGGACCTCAGAGTCTCTTGTCTTCTCCCACTCTGCTCAGAGATGAAGTCAGTAAGTAAAGTAGTCAAACGGCGCCCCCACCTGACGTAGGAGATGTAAGACATCCACTGCAAATACCAGGGGATGGTGTCGAAACTGACGAAGAACCCAGAGAACAGCAGAACCGGGATGGCTGTGACCGGACCGACAAACGTGGCCACCTGCAGGAAACAGACACCTGAGTGACATCAGCTGCAGGTGAACACACCTGTCTGTGAGCTCACAGAGGGGAGTTCAGTGAGGCTGACCTGCAGTGAAGTGGAGGCGGCTCCGATCAGCAGACCCAGACTCTGAGCCACAAGAGACGTAAGAATCCCCAAAGACAGGAAGAGGAAGAAGCGTCCGGCGTCCGGAGGCTGAGCCGTCATCCAGTACACAATACTGCAGTACACCACCGGGAACACCACCTGTACAGAGGGTGGATGGGTGGTACAGGACAGTACGTAGTGAAGGAGGAGCACTTCTACAGAATGACATGATGCTGAGAATCAGAGCTGATACAAGACCGACTTCTGTAATCTTGGTTCTGTTTGCTGAAACTGGACTTTCAAAAACATTTTCAAATTATTTTGACTGTTTCAAAGCAGGTGGATTTCTCAGAGCAGTCGAGTTCAGCTGAATTTATGTCACAACATTAAGACTGCTGTATGTGTGACTCTGTGTCAGCACAGTGCATGAGTATGTACTAGTATGTGCAATACTGCTGCACTTTAACTACTGATGTCTTACCTGGAAGGGGACGTCCGCCATGGTTTTGGCCAGGTAATAAGCCTTCAGACTGTACCAGTAGTTCAGGTGTTCCCTCAGAAAAACGCCCATCTCCAGAGGAACTGAAGCACAAACGCACCATCAACCAACATTCTTCTAATTCACAACAACAGAAGATAATTTACACCTGTAACTCTGTTCGAGTTCAGCTGTCAGCAAACAGGAAGTTGCATATCAGCCTCTCAGCTGTGTGACGCACAGAAACGCTGACACTTGTTTTCTGTGACTTGGTCACATGATCCTGACCTGCGATGACCTGCTTTGACTTGGTTTCCCTCTTGAAAGGATGAGTTTTCCAAATGAACCCTGACTTTGTTTTGTTTTGTTTTGTCGGCTCCACTTTGCTTTCTGCAAGGCTGCTAATTTGAGTCGAAAGATGCTTCAGTGCAGCATTCCTGCCTGTTAGCACCGTGAAAACAGAGAAGGCTACAACTTTGAAGACATCAGACACTCTGAGGAAGTTTTGGATGTGAGTCTCATGTCGGCTGAAACGAGTGTAAAAACCGATGATGCTGAATTTTCTGCAGCTCATCGTGTTTTGAAGCTGAAGCTGTGAAATGATGAGACGTCTGTGTGGACTCACATGTGAGCACTGTGGGCATCAGAGCAGCAAACATGAGGAACAGCATGGAGAAGAAGAGGAACCCTGAGTTGCTGAGAACCTTCTTGGCCTCGTTCCCGATGCCCAGGTACAGCAGACCAATCAGAACACCAATCCCGATGTGAGAGGAGATCCTCAGGTGAGTCAGCACCTGCTCGACCAATGAGAAAGCGGATGTGTTACTGTATGTGTGCATGTGTGTCTTCATGAGACTGTGCTACTGTATCGTAGTTGCAGTAGCTGGTGGCATCCAGCAGGCGTCACTGTTTCCTCACCGAGTCTCTGAGGATGCTGAGGAAAGTCCTCCTGAACAGGATGGAGAACTGAGTCATACAGCTGGCTGAGAAACTGTGACAACCTTCAGACGACGAGCTCTCCTGAGAGACAAAGACACGAGTTTTCAGCCAACGATCACTGTGGATCTGCCCATCAGCAGGCGGGAAGATTCATGACCTTTGAACCTTAACGGTGTTTGAATCAGTGTGATCATTTCTTGTCTGGTGTTTAATCTGTTCGACTCACCTAAACCACATTTTCCCATCAGTTTTCTTTTATCAATAAACTGACGTGCAGAGGGTCTGTCCTCTGTCATGTTTTATTAGACCATATTTTTTTACACTAAAATACAGTCACATCAAAGTTGACGATATTATCGGATAAACTGATTAGTCGATAAACAGGAAATTCCTCTGATTGATCATCAAACCTTCAGCTTCTAAAATCTCTTAAATCTTTTTAACGTGATGAAGTGATGAAGGCTTTTATCAAAAGTGAATTTCAAACTATGATGTTTCTGTTTGATGTGTCACTGAAGCTGTCACTGACATTCAGTAGATGTCTAATAATAAGAATAATAATAATAATATGAGTCAGATGTTTTCTGTCTGAAGCCTGGCTCACACTACAGGTTTCTCGGGTTTCTCGGGCCAGTTTTACCCCGATTCGGCCCTCTCGACAGTCAGCGGACAAATCAGGTCTGAGACCAAGATCGCCCCGATGTTCGGCCCAGATTGTCTTCTGGTGTGAGCGGGTGACGGATCAATCTTAAGCCCCACGATCGGCTCACAGACTCTTCAGAGCCGCCCTCGATAATTTTCAAACATGTTCGATATTTATCGGGATGACTACGCCACTCATTTTCGCTGAGGATGACAATAGCTAAACAGAGAGAGCCGCCTAGGAGGGACCGGAAATGATCATCGGAAGTTATCAGAGACCTTCTTGTCGACCTGTGGCGAGACCACAAATGTCTGTACAACGTGTCCTGCAAGGATTATCACAGCCGCTCTGAAAAGACAAAAGTTGGAGTAAAAAAACATAAAAAACAGAATAAAAAAATGCACTAGTCTCCATTTTTTGTGCTTTTGTTTACATTGGCTTCCTTGTGAGATGACGTAGGATCACGTGGTGCGTCGCTCTGGTCCGATAAGCTTGATGAAATCCTGTACTGTGTGCTGGTCATTATTTTCAAATCCTGTAGTGTGTGTGGGTTTGTGATCTGTGTGTGATACAACCCAATTTCAGAATCTTTTAAGATTTTTAAAATCCTGTAGTGTGAGCCAGGCTTTAATGACATGCTCATTTTTCAAACTCCTCTCCTTCTTTGAGCAGGTGTCTCACCTGCAGCTCAGGTGTGTGATGGGTGGTGTGTTTGTGTTCACCTCCTCTGTGCGCTGCCACAGGAACGGGTGGAGGTTCATGTCTCCGTTCAGCTCGCTCTGATAGTCCTTCTCACACTTCCTGTCCTGGACAGCGTTCACCAGTCTGACCATCTGGTCGCCGTACTCTCCAGACGCCACCTCCATCACTGTCGAAGACACAGACGCCACACTGAGACTAGTTCATAATCATCTGTCAGTGATGTCTGCTGCAGTTCTTCTTATATCCACCAGATGCTGCTGATGAGCGCCAGATGAGCTTCAAACACTGAATGTGTGTGAGTTTCATACCAAAGTCGGCAGGGTTGTGGTAGGTGGGGCAGTTGAGTCCGAGGTCTCTCAGGTAGGGAACCAGACTGGAGACCTTCCCTCTGTAGATACACTGACCCTGACTCAGCACGTACAGCTGAAACACAAGAAGAAGAGGAGCACCGTGAAACTGATGAAGGACGAAGACCAGCTGACCAGCGACTTGAGGGACAGACTGGACTCTGTATCCCTGTTACTGTCAGTACTCGATTAGTTCTGACTGTAAAAGTACTAACGAGATGTCGGCTGCGTGCGGTGAAAGTGCTGCAGTATCGTCAGTTTCTTAAACTACAGCTGTCAGATGAAGAGTGTTGTAGGATTGTAACTAGTGCTGCAGTTACATGTGACTCAGTGAACTTGTTCCTCCGGGGCTGCTGGGTAATGTAGTGCTGTCTGTGATCACCTTGTCGAAGAGCTCGAACAGTTTGGCGCTCGGTTGGTGGATGGTGCAGATGACGGTTCGTCCTCCCTGAGCCAGAGCTTTCAGCAGGGAGACGACCTGGAAGCACGAGGAGCTGTCCAAACCACTGACACACACACACACACACAAAGAAAGTTTCAATCATTTATAGTCTCCAGTTTTTTGCGTCTTTCTTTTAAAACATGAGCGTCAAAGCAGCAGAGGGCGCTGTGCGACGCCATGTGATAAAGTTACACACCGGATGCTGCTAGCATAACACCATCATCATCATCTGTGGGGAAAAGAAGATGCTTTTAATGGTTCTGCAGCTTGTCCTGAGTTTTTAGAGTGAGAAGATCAAAGTGTTCGAGGATCAGATTTGCTCCTGATGGAGCCTTGAAGGAGTTGAAGAACAGAGGCTTTTCCTCTGTTCCTCTGTGGCTGATGACCTTCATCAGGCAGATCAAGATTATTTGAACTCAAACAACAGATGGACCAAAAGACATGAGCCTCAGGTCGCAGCTGCTCTATGTCAGGACACGTAAAGACTCTCTTCCACAGCAAAGTTATCTTCAACCCAAACTAAAGAACATCCCAGACCTGAGACCAAACGTCTGACAGTTTCATCAGCAAAGAACAATCAGAAAACATGAAATCACAACAGTAAAAGTGAAACTTCACACGACCGTAATGTTTTTAGTTTTTGTTTGAATGTCGATTCAACTTGAGTAAAGAGATAAAGACTGAAGGTGATGTGATTCAGCTTGTTTCTGACCTGGTGGGTTCATCAAAGAACATGACTGGTGGATTATTGACGAGCTCCAGAGCGATGGCCAGTCTCTTCCTCTGACCCCCCGACAGGTGGGACGTCCGGGTTTTGGCACAGTCCAGTAAACCGAGCGCCATCAGGATCTCCCGGACCTGATCACACACACACAGAGCAGGAACCTGAGCTGCTGCTTCAACCTTTTAAAGATCATTGTATGACCAGGAAGTAGTCAGGGGTCAAAACTCACCATCTCTCGTCGGGCCTCCACCTTCTCCTGCAGCTTCAGGTTGGCTGAAACCTGCAAAAACAAGATTTCTCACTGCAGCATTGAGCTCACAGACGAAATGTTACCGAGTCCAGAACTAACCACAATCTGCAGAACACTGCAAGAAAAGACACTGCAAGAAAAGACACTGGAGGACGAAACACTGCAAAAAGTACTCAGCGAAAACTGTGACGTACCACGTGAAGCAAAACTGGCCTCGACTGAACCAAACGCCTGCTTACAGACCTTGTTTTAGTGGGAAACATCTGTAATCTCTCAATAATCTGTTATCACTGGTGGAGAGTAACTAAGTACATTTACTCCTCTGGTGAATTTTAAGGTACTTGTACTTGTTTTCATTCAGGGCAGTATGGAGCAGTGATGGCAGAAATAGTCAGATCTTTTTCTTTTAGTGTAAAGGTGCTGTGGTGGACGCAGCGCTCAGGTGTAATACTCTGGTGGATTCAGTATTCAGTGTAAAGATACTGCAGTACTGTTTGGTACCATCATGGCCTCGTGCACGGTGAGGTGAGGCAGCAGCATGTCGTCCTGCATGATGTAACAGGAAACCTTCCTGAAGGAGCGCAGCGCTCTGGGCTGACCGTTGATCAGGATCTCCCCCTTCATCCCCGTCTCTCTGCACACACACACACACACACACACACACACACACACACACACACAGAGTTTTTATACTTGGTGTAAAAATACTTTGTTACATGTAAAAGTCTTGTATTTAAGATTTGACCCAAAGTGTGTGGTATCTTGTGAATAAATACTTAATATTTAAAATATTTTATCATATGACAGAAGTATAAATTTGCAGAAAATAAAAATATTGAATTAAAAATACCATAAATTTGGACAGTAGAGAGTAAAGTATGTGAGTAAACACTCTAAGGTACTTAGTTACCTTCCACACTTGTTTTAACTCCCTGTTCTCACTATTGTACTGCTGGTCTTCTGCCTCTAGGTGGTGTTGTGTCAGTGTATATACTACAATATGCTGATGAAGGAATGATGCATTCACTGACCCGTCTGTGATTTCAGTTACCTTTATTTACTTCGTAATGTGAAAACTTAAGGTGAATTTGCTGGATTTTTTTTGTAAAAATAAGATATTAATTAATAACATATTGATTGATTGACATCATATGAATTGATAAGCTATAGTGAGAACACTTTGTCGTAATGATGAGAAACTGAAAATATCAGCAGCAGCTGATTATGTTCTATAGAAAAATGTAATTTTGTGTTAGAAAGTAAAGAAGTAGATTCACTTGAGTACTGTACGAAATTACAATTGTACTCATACTTTACTTGAAACTTCTCTTTTCTTACTGCTTTTCTGCTCCACTACATCTCAAAGGACCTGCTGCAGTTTTTACTCAACTAAACCTGCCTGACAACTTTGGTTACCAGTTACTTTGATTTTTGCATAACGAACATATGAAAGTTTGTAAAATGTTTTTTTAAAAATCAAACTACTGAGAAGTTTTAGTTGAAGTCCAGTAAAAATGGTTCATGTAAGATAGAAAATATAAGCTAAAAATAGAGGAATATTATGTACTACAATAACCTAAAGTAAGAGGCCGTGTCTATAAAGTGATCAAAATAAACCCAGTCAATAATAATCTTTGACTAATGGCTCTTACATTCATACTTTGAGATTTTTTTTCATTCTGATACTTTAAAAGTTTGAACCTACAAAGAGTGAAGTCATTAAAAATCATTCATCCACCTTTATGAGTGAAGCTGCTGGATTATTTTTAACAACCTCGCATGGTCACGCTGAAACTACAAACACGGTCTCCGGTGGAGTCCAGCAGACTGTGACTCACCTGTACCCAGCCAGGATGTTCATGAGGGTGGACTTCCCGGCTCCTGAGGGCCCCATGATGGCCACCAAGTCCCCGCTGGTGAATTTTCCAGAGATCCCTTTGAGCAGAGTTTTGTAACCTGAGACGGAGCAGAAACAATCAGTTTGCAGGTTCCCATCGGCTCCGAGAGCCGCTCTTTGTCCTCCAGACCACGAGTTCAGGTTTCACAGCTGGATGCAGGTTTTTCTGTCCGACAGTATCAGTGAAACACCCACAAACCGAACTCGCCTGAACCCTGGGACACATTTACAACTCTGCTTTTTCACCATGTTCACAGGTTCAGTCAGTCAGTGAGACATTTACTGCCAAGATTCACTGTCTGAACTTTTAGGATGACTAAGTCTTTATTCTCTTTTGATCATTCAGTCAAACATCAGTGAGACTCAAAGAAAATAAAAAAGAGCTAAAAAACAAGACTCCAACTTTTACTAAAGATCTGTGAAAGACTTTAAAACTGTTTTTTTAAGGTGGAGTCACCATGGAAACCAAAGAGGAGGAGGAGAATAATGATGATGATGATGATAAAGACGTCCTCCTGTTACGGCTGCACTGTTTATCTGCTGATGGAGGCTGAACGCTTGTTAATGAGATTATCAGATTTAATCTGATCGAATCTGATTTAATCTTCTCTGACCGACAGTAACCTCTATTGCAGGAATACACACTGTACTGCAGGAATACACACTGTACTGCATGTATACACACTGTACTGTAGGAATACACACTGTGCTGCAGGAATACACACTGTACTGCATGAATACACAGTGGTGCAGGAATACACACCGTGCTGCAGGAATACACAGTGTACTGCAGGAATACACAGTGTGCTGCAGGAATAAACACTGTACTGCATGGATACATACTGTGCTGCAGGAATACACACTGTACTGCAGGAATACACACTGTACTGCAGGAATACACACTGTACTGCATGAATACACAGTGCTGCAGTAATAAACACTGTGCTGCAGGAATACACACTGTACTGTAATTACACGCTGTACTGCAGGAATACACACTGT
>JAPZDY010000024.1:25718066-25730563 GCA_029783645.1 Ctenochaetus hawaiiensis
AACTCTTTGAAAACATCTGAAAAAAAAAACAGACTTTGATGGTTCCTGAAAAACATCAGAGGTGAATCAAACAGAAGCACATGAACGATGCATTCAGGCTCATCAGGAATTATTAATGCAAATCATTAATATGAATTAAACCACCACCAGGTAGACTGGAGGTGGTTTAATGACTTGTTTAATGGTTTGATGGCCATCTTCGGCCCCAACATTAGTAAGTTGTAGTTTGCAGAACACTTTAGATTTAACATTTCAAGATGTTGAGAACAAAATGAAAATGAAAAAAACAGCTCTTGTTTTCAGGCGTCATCAGAGCTCAGACAATAAGATGAGCAGATCTGTGACAAGCTGGTAAAAAGAAGTAAAAGTAAAAGTAACGTAAACTGAAAAGGTCTCAAAAGTCATCGTTTGCACTTTGTACGTGCACGAGTGAGCAGAACTCTGTTCATGATGAGCGAAACGAGAAATACAGGAAAAGCAAACGAACAAAGACGCTCAGACTTCCTGCGGCCATCTTTCCCAGGTCACATGACAGAGAGTCACATGACAAACAGCTTCAGTGGATCTGAGTCTGTGCTGTTGTTCTGACTTGTTTTTGAAAATAAAAATGAAATTTAAAAAATAACAAAACCCAGTTTTACTAAATGAAAACAGTCTTAATGCGATCAAACATAAATGTGAACTCTCTCAGGGGAGACGAGTCACGGAGGGCTGAGCGACGCGTCCTCCTGCTTCATGGGAGCTAACGAGAGCTAACGAGGGTTAACGAGGTCAGACTGCTGAGCTGAGAGGCTTAAAAGCAGCAGCAGAGTGGAGCTCGGCGAGGACGGACGGAGTGTCGGAGTTCACACTGTGTGATAAACTCTGCCTCTTCGGTTTGTTTGTGTTCGTGTTTCTGCCATGACTCGTCTGCAGTCACAGCTTCAGACTCAAACAGCTTCAGAGTTTAAATGCAGCCCGTAAACACAAACTGTCACGTGATGAAGACGAGCTGATCCCTTTCATGATGTTATGAGAATCATGACGAACTCGACTCGGGTCTCGTACTTCACGCTCACTGCTTACTTTGACACCGGAGTCCTCAGATACTTGTTCTTCCTGATTGTTCTGACTCTTTATGGTCTGACTGTTTGTGCCAACGTGTTCCTCATCGTGCTCATCTGTGTGAGCAGGACTTTACATGAGCCCATGTTCTTGTTTCTGTGCAGCATGTTCTTCAATGAGCTGTTAGGAAGCTCAGGCTTGTTCCCGTTACTCCTGCTCCAGATTCTCTCTGACGTTCACACCATTTCTGCTCCTTTTTGCTTCCTGCAGATTTTCTGTGTGCATTTCTATGGAAGTGTTCAGTTTTTCAACCTGGGCATCATGTCGTACGACCGATACCTGGCCATCTGTCATCCTCTGCAGTATCACACCCACATGACGGCGGGCAGGGTGGCCGTCCTCACCGCCTTCGTCTGGCTGTACAGCGTTCTGGCCACCGTGGTCATGATGTCTCTGAGCGTCCCTCTGCAGCTCTGCGGGAACGTCATCCACAAAGTTTACTGTGACAACTACTCCATCGTGAAGCTGTCCTGCTCCGACACCACCATCAACAACATCTATGGACTCTCTTACATGTTCACCATCATCTTCACTCTGATCATTCTGATCCTGTACACCTACATGAGGATCCTGAAAGTGTGTTTTTCAGGCTCCAAGCAGACGAGACAGAAGGCTGTGAGCACCTGCACGCCTCACCTGGCCTCCCTGCTCAACTTCTCCTTCGGCTGTTTCTTTGAAATCGTGCAGAGCAGGTTTGACATGACTGATGTCTCCATTACGCTGCGAGTGTTTTTATCTTTATACTGGTTAACATGTCAGCCGCTCTTCAACCCTGTGATGTACGGACTGAATCTCACCAAAATACGCCTCATGTGCAAAAGTCTCGCTTTTGGCCAAAAAACATAGAATATTAGTTTGATGTCGCCTGCTTTCACACCGATGCATTCATGGGCCTTTTATTCTGAAATAATGTTACGTTCACTCTTTCAGTCACTGCTTCAACGTCTGTGGACTGTGATCACGTTTACAGCTGATGTCTTCAAACATGTTTTCATCTTTTTTTAATGCAAATACTGAATCTGTAGTTTGATCACAACTTAATCCTGATTTATCTGTTTTAAAAACTGACTGCCGAGCAAATCACTCAATAAAAGAATAAGAACTTCATTAAGAATCCATGTTCATTTGCACCACACAAGTAAACAATTTAATTATTATTATTTTAAATTATTTATTCTTTGTTGTTTCTTTTTTAAAAAGTAAGGTGAAGAGAAACAGTAAAAGTGGCACAATGTTTGGTCCAGTTTGTGCAGTTTGTCTGTCACTTGAGGGGATTGCACACATGATTTCCACGTGAACACTGAAGACACAGTGTGAGAAGACTGAACACGAAGGGAAATCTGTCAGTTCAGGCCAAATGATAACTGAGTGATCTAAATACAGTGCTACGACGAAAAAAAAAACAAGAAAAGTGTTTTTGCAAACATCATGATGTCACTTTTAGGCTGACCTGTGAACTTTTGGTTAAGTTTTGTCATAAATATTCGATTTCTTGACTCAAATCCAGTAAACCAGAGTTCATTTGCACAGGAGACTGCAGACAGGAGTGTAAAGGTGTTTGTACGGTCAGTTAAACCGTGACGTCGTCAGATTTCTGAGAAGGAAACGAGGTCTGTGAGCTGAAATCAGTTCTGACTTCACGTTTAATGAAAAGGATGAAAACACAAGAACACAGGAGCATAAACATCAAACAGGCCTGAAGCTGCTGTTCAGTAACCATGGCAGCAGGAGGGCGTCCTCCCATGATTCCCTGTGATGCTAAATGTGCTAATTGGTGTGTTAGTGTGTCTAGTTGAAGCCTCCAGAGTGTCCAGGTGTCCACACAGACCGGAACCTCCGCAGGGGCTCGTTACTCACACATGTCTCAGTAAACATGATGAAATCCCACAGTCCCCACTCCGTCCATCAGACAGGAAACACAGGGGAAACACAGGCGTCACTCATTCTGTGAAATGACCCACAGAAAAAAAACATGTTCTTCTAACATTAGCATGTGGATTAAGCATGAAAGTGTGTAAATAATCCAAATGCAGATTTACTGTGAACGTTTTGTCTCCAAGGAGGCGAAACTTCGTGGATTCAGACTTTCACTCCAGAACTGTCATCTGTTTTTTCTAAAGAAGAAAGAGGAGCCAGAAAAAAAGGCTCAGATTGCATGTAAATGTGCGTTGGTGGTATAGTGGTTAGCATAGCTGCCTTCCAAGCAGTTGACCCGGGTTCGATTCCCGGCCAACGCAACTGTTTTTTTGGTCATTGATGCTCGACAAGATAAACACGTGTCACTTTTATTCATTCAGATACAAACATATTTTCTATATTTACATATAAAGTGCGTCTGCTTTGGTCGTTGTCCACATAGAAGATAGAGGAACAGATGACAGACTCAGATAAACATCGTGTATCAGGGCCTTTGTTGTTTTCACTTTTCCTGCCGAGTCGGTTCTCTCCTCCAGAAACAGCTGTGACGCCCCCCTGCGGCCTTTGATACATCCAACAATTTATTTAATATTTAAACTGGAAAAAGATCATTTTACTTTCTGCTCTCGCGGGATTTTATCCATCTTCTAAAAGTGTAATCAGGATACTGAACGTCAGATCTCTAAATGTCCAGGAAACAGCTTCCTCGCCTTTGTCTTTTTTTATTTTTTTATTAATTTTTTTTCCTCGCCTCTGTCTGAACTGAAGATGATTGTTCTCTTAGATTTGCCCCTGAACCTTTGACGTCCGCTTGCTCTTATTTTGAAGGAGAAGTCAGACCGGAAGTGAATGGTTTCACACGGAAGTGATTCTTCGTGTGTTTGTATGACTGAAAGGCGCCGAGCGGAAACCTGTGCCTGTTCTCGAGCCAACAGACGGTTCAGTGATCCGCAGACCTCCTCCTCGGGCCTCCGGGAGTCTCCGGAGTCCGTGTTTCGCTCCCCGGTCCGGCTGCCGGTGCTCGGACCGCCGCTGGCCCCCTCTGCTGCCCCTGACTGTTAGCCGTTAGCCGTTAGCCGGTGGTTGTGTCCGTCATGGCGGCGGGAGGCGGCGCGGCTCCTGCGCACGTCGGTGATGTAGAAGAAGACGCTTCACAGCTGCTGTTTCCTAAAGGTCAGTGACTGCAAACCGACTCATTTAAACCAAGAACACGTTTCATTTCATCAGTTCGTGTCTGAGTTTAACTGTGACGCGCCGTCATCCGGTTTAAGTGTTTTGGTTGCGGTCACAGACAGAACTACAAACATGGCCGCCGCGGTTGTCTTCTTCGCTGTGTGGTCAGTGACCGTGCTGTTGTTGTTCCAGAGTTTGAGAACGCGGAGACTCTGCTGAACTCGGAGGTCCACATGCTGCTGGAGCACCGGAAGCAGCAGAACGAGAGCGCCGAGGACGAGCAGGAGCTGTCCGAGGTCTTCATGAAGACCCTGAACTACACGGCCCGGTTCAGCCGCTTCAAGAACCGGGAGACCATCACGGCCGTCCGCAGGTCAGGCCTCACCTCTCACCTGAGTGCTCCTCCTCACCTGTCAGGTGTTCCTGCTCTCACCTGCTTCTCTCTCCTGTCCTCAGTCTCCTCCTGCAGAAGAAGCTCCACAAGTTTGAGTTGGCCAGTTTAGCGAATCTGTGTCCTGAAGCTGCTGAGGAGGCCAAAGCCCTGATCCCCAGGTTAGTGTGACCCCCATCCTGCCGGACCGCATCAGAGGCGGCCGGACAGGTGGAGTGATCGTACCAGTCACACAAACAAACAAACAAACATGTTAAAGGTGGAACTCTGTCAGGTCAAAGCGAAGAACCTGCAGCTCCTCAGCTTTGTGGAGGTTCAGAGAGACTTTTTGTTTGTGTGTCCAAACACGACTCACCTGTTCTGGTTTCCTGTCTGAGGTACAACAGGCTCGCTGAGCAGCAGACGGACTCAGAGACCAGCTGGTGGACAGAGTGAAGCTTTGAGCAGCTAAAGAGCAGATGTTTCAGATGTTTCCTCAGGAGCTGCTGCAGACCTGGAATGATGATGTGAAGTTTTTGTGTGTGTTTTCAGTTTGGAGGGTCGCTTTGAAGACGAGGAGCTGCAGCAGATTCTGGACGACATCCAGACCAAGAGAAGCTTCCAGTACTGAGACCAGGACCAGGACTGCAGTCCAGACCTCCATCCAGACCCTGCACTCCTGGCCTTCTTTTTACATCCAGGACCACCTGATCAATTCTGATCATGTGATCAGATGACATCACAGTTCACACAGCTGTTTGATCATAAGAGCTTCTGTCTGTTTCCTTCTTTCTCACAATAAACTTTGATTTTCTTTTCTACAAAACTGATTCGTGTTTTGAGTTTCTGTCACTTGATCCTCCTTCATCTCATGAACCTTCAGCATCCAGTCATCCATCACTGCTTCACGCCTCTGAAATCAGCCAGTGACGTCATGAAATCAAACAGGTGAACACATTAAAATCACTGTTTTAGAGCACAAACTTTAATCTGCTGCTGAAAATAGTCCCACATAAACATGTTTGATAAAACAGAACTTCAGTTTGCAGCCGTTTGAAGAAAAAAATGAACCTTTTAAAACAAGAAACTTAAACTGAGGATTTTTATCTTCAGAAGGAACCAATGAGCTTTGAGCTGAGCGCCACAGACAGGAAGTCACAGTACTGAGCCCCCCCACAGCTGCAGCTGATCATCAGATCACCACGTCACAGTCGATCAGACGTTGACGCAGTACGCAGCAGCTGCGTCCACAGAGTCCTCCAGAGCTTCAGGCAGGACTCCGCTGGACGTCCTCACCATCCTCACCGTGTTCCTGCCGAACAGAGTCCTCTCGTAGTCCATCAGCTGCCTCCAGAAACCAGCGTTGGGTCGAATGAACGGCCGCCGCTCCAGAACGAGTTCATGAGCCTGACGGAGGCTGAGACCTTCAGACCTGCAAACACAGACATGAACAGTCAGCCCGGAGACGGGATCAGGTCCTGGACCACAGCTGGAGCACCAGGACCACATGAGCATCCTGAGGAGGATCAAGCACAGCAGCAACAACAGAAAGTTCTTACAGCATCACTGTAAGTAAAACAGCCCCTGTGATCGTGAGTGAGAGGCCCCTTAGCTTCACCTGCAGGTAACCAAAACACCTCACATGAAGGTGAGGTGTCGCCCATGCAGAGTCAGAGATAAAGGTGGTGGTTCACCTCATCAGGTGGGCCATGACCAGAGCAGGAGATCGGCTCCTCCCGGCGGTGCAGTGGACCAGAGTTCTCCCTGTTTGGTTCTGGCTGATCCGCTCAGCCACCGGGTCAAAGTAGAGTCCCAGGGGGGCGTGAGGTTCATCCTGGACCGGGACGTGGAGGACTTGCAGACCCTCCAGCTGAGGGTAGGACACCTGCTCCAGCCCGCTGGCGTTCACGATGAGTGTGATGTTTCTGCTGGAGAGGATGCTGGGCTTCAGAGCCGAGTCCAGATCGCTGAGGAACAGAGCAGGAGACACCTGAGAGACCCTCATCTCCACCTGCAGGACATGAGATGAGACATGAGATGAGACATGAGAGGAGACATGAGAGGAGACATGAGATGAGACATGAGAGGAGACATGAGATCACGTGGTGCGTGCGAGCGAGCAGCACTGAGCATGATGGTCCATCAAGGTTCGAAAAAAGGAAAAGTGATGTCAGAAGTGGGATTCGAACCCACGCCTCCAGAGGAGACTGCGACCTGAACGCAGCGCCTTAGACCGCTCGGCCATCCTGACATAGAACAGAGTGGGGCATGCTGGGAAATTTCTCCATACGCAGGAAGGAACCCACTTCCGTGTTTGGATTTAATGTTTTCTAAACACTTTACACCAGTCCTGAGCGTTTTACGGCCCGCGGGCCACATCCGGCCCGTCGACCCTTCCTGTCCGGCCCGCGTGCGGTCACTCACAAACAAGAAATGTAAATAAAAACTAGTTTACGGTATGCACGCCGTGATGCTTTTATTTTGAAAGTCTTTTATTTGTGTGAGGACGCATGCGCAGTTGACATGTGCGTGCGTACCTACAGACCCTCAAAGTGTCAACTCATGAGGAAAAAATAAAGATTGATACCGAATGCTGCATTTTTAAGGAGTTATGGACTGAAAAATATGAATTTACAGAAGTTCAGGGAAAAGCTGTGTGTTCAGTTTGTGGTGCGCAGGTCGCTGCGTTCAAGGAACACAGTTTAAACCGGCACTACGAGACCAAACACGCAGAAAAATACAAGAATGTGTCTGATGAAAAGCGGGTCAAGGAGTCGGATGACTTGCTGGCTAAACTGCAAAACCAACTAGGATCAGAAAAGTGAACACAAAGAAGTCTAAAGCATTTGTTGCTTTTTTATTTAGTTATTTAATTTCTTACATTTGTAAAACAACCGTTCAGTGTTTCTGAGTTCTCAGTCTGTTAAAAATAAAATGAGATAGTCGATGTAATTTTTCTTTTCTTGTTTATGACTTGTATTTCTGACTCCACAACTTCTTTTCTTTAAGAAAGTGTGTAATTCTATATATTATACATTCTATATAATAAAAATCTATAATTTACTGCTCTTTACAGAGAGAGAAAGTTAACATGGAACACAGTGAAGTTCGGGTTATTGTTGGTTCGGTCCTTGAACGCAGCTCGGGTTCCTCATGTGGCCTTTTGGAAAAACTAATAACCGGCTGATTTACACTCAAATATGAAACTACCGAGTCTCAGAGGGACCGAACATCCTTCCAGGGTCACGTGCAGCTCGGACGTGTCCAAACACGCCGGCAGACAGACAGGCAGGCAGACAGACAGGTCTAGTCTCTCACGCGGTGATGAGTCACTTTCAGTTCTGAGCTCAGTCTCGTGCGCCTTCACGCCGCTGGCCGACCTGCTGCCCAGGTAAGACCCGCTCTGTTCCTATTGGCTGAGCCGCCGCAGGGGCTCGTTCGGTGCGTCAGGACAGTAAAAGTGTCTCGTTAAATCAGAATTACAGATAAAAACAACACGCTGCTCTCACGATGCGTTCACGGACCGAGTGTCCCAACACGCCCAGACAAGCTGACACCAAACCTCCGTTAAATCGGTCGCTGTTGTGTTTTCCTCCTCACCTGCGGAACCTCCTCAGTTTCACGGAACTTTTCCGATGTTTCCTCTGACAGACTTTATTCTGAAGGGTTCGGCCCGCGGGTCGCTTCAGGACGGCGGCGGGTCCGGTGGTCCTGCTCACGCAAAGCCCCTGAACGCGTCCACTGTGCGGGATGAACGCAAAGGTCAGCTATGAGTGACTGAATTTTATTTAAAACGCGTTACAGTTTTCACGGGACCGACACCGAGCAGAGGAGCGACTCTCGGTGTTCCGTTAAATGTCGCCTCGGTTTGTCGGTGATTCTGGTTGTGACGGAAAGTTACGAGTTCGTTATTTCGGGCTCATTTTGAACGGAGTTTGGTGGTGAATTGGCGGCTTGACGTGGACAGGCCAGGTGTCACCGTCACCTGTTTGGTCCTGATTTAGAACCATAAACAAGTCGGCCATTACTTCCGGTTTTTCCAGTTTTTCACATTAAAAGCATTGGCAGACAAAATGTGAAGTAAATTTTGGAACAATTTAAATTAAAACTCGGATGATGTTCAGCAGTTTGTCTGCTCAATGTTGGTTTTAGACATTTCTTATATCAAATTTGTTATTTTAGAGTTAAAACGTGAAAACAATTGTATCACCTGTAACATTTGTGTTTCCTCAGAAACTTCTGATTATTTCAGAAACTTCACCCCTCCTGAGTTCATGAACACGAACATCACACACTAATCTTCACTGCTCTCATTATTCTTTATCATGTAGATAATTTAAATCCTGACAGTCTTCAGACGCTCTGCTTGTTAATCTGCACTTTCAGTTCATTTTTCGCTGCATTTCTAAATCAGGTGTGTGTCTTTATGTGACTCTGTGAACCTGCAGAAACCTGGTTTCTGAAACCAGTTTCTGTTCTGCTTTCAGTTCTGGTGCAGACGACATGGAAATGCAGAAACAGAAATCTGAACAGTTCACGTCAGCAGCAGCTGCAAGAGGCCAAACCCAGAAAACTGTGATCCCGAAGGTCCGATATCACCCGACCATCCAGGCACCTGGAGACGGCGCACAGGCCAAAACCAGGAGCAGTCAGACTCAGAAACCCAGCACTGCTGCAGGGCGCCCCCCTCAGGCTGGAACTGCTAAGAACCAGAGTGACCAGGAGAACCATCAGGTCGGTCCAGTTCCGCTGAGACCACGTCCACGTGGAGGAAAACAAAGACAGAGGTGTCAGAATCCCAGTAAGACACCAGATCAGAAACAGGCTCAAAGAGCTCCTGAAGATCCAGATCCTCCACAAACTCCAGAGCAGGTGTCTGACTCAGAGTCCAGAGCAGAGCAGGTTCTTCTAGGAGATCAGCTGGACGGGTGTGATGTTGAGGAAGTGGAGGTTCGGACCCGCGGACAGAGAAATAATCCAGACTGGTTCACCTGGAGGAGGAACCGGATCACAGCCTCTGTGGCTCACAACATCCTTCACTGCCGCTTTGTTAACGGCAGAAGCAAAACCCCGCCCACCTCCTACCTGGCTGCTGTCACAGGTAGGCCTCACTCCAAACCACCCGGCACACTGACAGCAGTGGTCTTTGTAAACCAGCACACATTTTCATTCACTGATGAAGCTGTGATTGTTTTCAGTTTCATGAAAATCCACCTGATGTTTGTTGAGATGTTTCAGTCTGAACCAAAGTGGAGAACCAACAAGCTGCTGACACACGAACACATCAGGACTGAAGCTTGTTAACTGATAAAAAATAAACTGGCTCTGATTGGACAGGTGAGGGGCGGAGGGTCCAGACCAGAGCCATGAGCTGGGGGGTCGACATGGAGGCAGAGGTGGTGCGCAGGTATCAGGTGAGGTCAGGAGAGGGCGTGACATGAGGGGAGAGAAGCACATGATCTGATCAGACTTTAACTTTATGACGGTGATGACGATGGTGATGATGGTGATGGTGAGGATGGTGACGATGGTGATGGTGATGGTGATGTCGTTTTCAGAGGCTGAAGAGCTCTGTGGTTGGCCGTCCCATCTCAGTTCAGGACTGCGGTCTTTTCATCGACGCTCGGCGGCCCTGGTTGGCTGCGAGTCCTGACGGCATTGTGACGGACAGCAGCACCGGCCAGCGGCTGCTCTGCCTGGAGGTGAAGTGTCCCTACAAACACAGACACAAACGGGTGGAGGAGGCCTGCAGGGAAGACCCCGCCTTCTGCCTGGAAGTACTGGACCAGGAGGGACGGCGGCCTGGACAGGTAAAACATCCCGACACACTGTCCTGTCTTCTGGTCCCTCTTCTCGTGTCCTCGTTTTGTCGCTATTCTTTCTTTGATCATTATTAATGATTAAATGTTTATGGGGGGGCAAGTGTTAATGAACATGTGATCCAGGGTATTGAAGGTAAACACTAAAAAATAGTTTCCACCTGTTACCTGAGAGACACGTTAACCACTGATGTCCCCTCATGGTTCTCACATCCTCTCATGGTTCTCACGTCCTCTCATGGTTCTCACATCCTCTCACGTCCTCTCGTCTTCCTCTTGTCCCCTTTTCGTTTCCAACACTCTCTCTTCTCTCTGACGTCTTCATCTGAACGTCCTTCCTGTCTTCTGTTTCAGCCTCCGCTCTACCGTCTGAAGGAGTCCCACAGTTACTTCACACAGATCCAGTGTCAGCTGGCGGTGACGGGCCTGCAACAGGCCGACCTCGCCGTCTTCACCCTGAAGGAGACGGCCATCGTCCCAGTGACCTTTGACCCGGACCTGTGGGAGGAGACGGTGTCCAAACTCTGGGTGTTTTACAGGGACGCCGTCTTGCCTCACCTGCGACAGAAGACACAGCAGGAAGCAGCGGCCGCCTGCACGCCGGAGCTGTAGAGACGAGTCACAGGTTCGATCCCTCGTCACCTCGACTCTCCTGCCGTGTCTGATGGTGACTCGTTTCCATAGAAACGCTCTGTCTCTCCTCCACAGTGAGGATTGTTTGTGGCGATCTGGTTCATGTTGGATCAGCTCGCTGAGCCCCCTAGTGGCCGCAGCAGAATGGAATCTATATTTTGTTTAACGCCAAACTGAAACTTATCATGTAGAATAATAAAACAAAGTGTGAACTCGTTGTGTGACAGTCGTTGTTTTTATAAAACGTTGTTGTATCTGAACTCTGTGGCGTTTCTTCCTGCACTGCGAGACAAAGACAGAGACGTCACGCTCAGCAGGTGAGCTTCAGCAGGTGAGCTTCAGCAGGCTGAAACAGGTGACACAAACAAACCTGACGGAGGGAATAACAGACACGTTCTGTCCAGAGACTCGATGTTCTCGAGTCCCGTGTGTTTTTCCCCAGAAGTCAGTGCTGAACGATGAAAACGGCACATTTACATGATTTTATATCAACTGACTCGAGGAAAGATAATCGAGTCTGGGTGACCCGTCGAGTCAAAGCTGTTTCACAAAAACACTGAAGTGAAGTTTGAGTGTGATGGATGGACACGGACACCAGGTGGAGCAGCTGAAGAGAGACACCGAACACATGATCTGATGGTTTTTATTTCGTCTCTGAATGTAAATATAATGTTTGTTTGACGGTCGAGTCCCTTAAAACTGATAAAACCTTAAACATCCGCAGGTCGATGATACAAAACAAATCTGGATTCAAGTGATGATAAACTGACCACAGACGGCGGTTCGACTTTCACATAAACTTTAAATCATTCATGACTCCTCCTCCTCCTCCACAGTTCACCCTGACCTCATCAGGTAAACAGACACGACCAATCAGCTGGCAGCAGATCATCACCTGGAGCAGGAATGAGACAGCTCAGAGAAGAAAACGTCCTCCGTTCTGCTCTGACAGTCTGTCAGCTGCCGTGACAGGTGTAATTATGGTTAGGGCGTGGTTAATGTTTGTGATGGGTGGGGCTTGTGTGTGGTGGGTGGGGCCTCACAGGTAGCCCTCCTTCTTAAACTGCTCGTGCAGGATGTCCCGATACTCGTCAAAGCCGCCGTCGATGCGCCGAACCTTCCCGTCTTCACACACCCACAGCTCCTTACACACCAACCGGATCAGACGCTCGTCATGGGACACTAGGATGACTCCGCCCTGAAACACATGACATCACACACCTGAGCTTCACCTGTCCACTTTAACACCAACTTACATTAAAATGAGGTTCATATCCAGAGCATTTAGAGTCAGGTGAGTAACTGTCACAAACAAACAAACAAACAAACAAACAAACAAACAAACACACACACTGACCTTGAACTTGTTGAGAGCTTTAGCCAGAGCCTCGATGGTCTCCATGTCCAGGTGGTTGGTCGGCTCATCCAGGATGTAAAAGTTTGGACTGAAGACGGACAGACGACACCATCATCACCATCAT